>APFE030007480.1:16353-56086 GCA_000404065.3 Pinus taeda | reverse complement strand
ATTAGAGCAATTAGAGGATGCTCTTATCCAGGTATGTCCATTGTGGTATGAATTTTGCTTATAAAGCATTTCTCTAATTCATGTTTTTAATTTTTTTTGTTAACTAGTGGATTTTTTTTGTATGAATTTTTTGAGCGATTCTAGGATGATGATGATGATCGAGTTGAGATGCCACCCCCATATGGTCCCTTGGTTCCTAGGTTCCATGGTTCAACACTAACAATAGGGGGTTCGTCTTCATCAGTTTCAGTGTCACAACTTCCACAGGCACCATACTCTTCATTGTCACCACGTGGAGGCCGGCCGCCACGTTCTCTTCGTGGTGGAAGGAGGAGAGATTAGTAGATATATTCACAATTTACTACTTTTGTCATAGATTAATCATTAGACTTGTGGGCTTGTGAATTTGAACCTGTTTGTCTTGGCAGTGACCAAGTGACCTATTTTGTAAACATTATTATTTGAATTTTGGACATGACAAATGTTGACAGTTGCTCACTTGCTAGATAAATCATAATATGCTCTATGTTTTATGTTTTATAATATGCTTAAATGTTTATGTTTTATAATATGCTTAAAAATTTGATGTATGTTTGTAATAGCTAGAATATAGATGATTGTTGTACATACTAGTAACTACAATGGAATCATGGATGCCATATCTATCTTGATTTATGCAAAAATATGCATGTTTTCATGTCTTCTATAATTAATTTGGTATTTGGGATGTTTGTTTTGAGTATAAATGCAAAAAAATATAAATAAATAAATATATATATATATATATCGTAGATGCTTCCGCAGACGCTTCGCTTCCTAGATTTTTGGAAAATGACACTCCGGCGTCCCCGCTTCCAAAAAACGCTCCCGCTTCGTGCAACATTGC
Source organism: Pinus taeda (assembly GCA_000404065.3). Classification (NCBI taxonomy): domain Eukaryota; kingdom Viridiplantae; phylum Streptophyta; class Pinopsida; order Pinales; family Pinaceae; genus Pinus; species Pinus taeda. The sequence goes on along the minus strand of APFE030007480.1, from coordinate 55,200 downwards.
CTTGGGCCACCCAAACCGAGCTCTAATCGAGGTATGTCAAAGTTGGTAAATTGTCTGCCAATTACACCTACGACCACCCAAACCAAACTCGTGGCAGCGGAAATAATTGGAGCGGCACTGTTGTTTAGCAAGGGAAGGACCAGAGGATCATGTTGAAATGTGAATACGATCCACTACCGTCATATGTAGCTCAAGAGGTTTGTGCAGAGATTAGACAAAGTGCATAATTAATCGTATATACATATGCGCACCAGTTGTTATGCAGTGCGAGCGATTGGAGAGGTCGATATAACCGAACCTAGGCTGGAGCAAATATGCATATTCCCTGCAGCTGAAATCAGAGGGCAATATATGGTGTAATGAAGCATGTTAGAGGTGCGTGGTTGATGGTAATATTGCTTGGCTAAGTTATAAATAGCATTTTAGAGGCTAAGGCAAATACAATTTGCAAAATAACATAGTCGTGGTTGGGCATTTTGTTTGTTGTTGCTACGCTTTGTAAAGGGTGCAACCTAGCAAGTCATGTCAGCCTAGATGTGAAGTGTACGCTCTTGTAGTTGGAGTATTGGAGCTAAATTGAAGAGGTCAAGACCAAAATTCAAAGAGGAACAAGTTTCTTCCTAGGACTACGCGCAAGTTGTTTGTGGGTGTTGGGTTGTTCCTCTATCAATTGAACATATCAATCTCTTTCTGGAGTCTTTACAGTGTATAAGGGGACGAGTTGTAGAGTCTATTGTTGGAGGACAAGGTTAAAATTACCTTTGTGCGTTTTTTCTGAAAACTGAATTAAATCTCCATTGCTAGTATGAGTAGAACCAAGGTCAAATCATTCCCTTGTTGACTGTACGTGCTACCTCTATCATTTCTTGTTGAGAAAACTACTATGCAAGATGAGTTATGTTGTTGAAGACATGCACTGCTTGTCTAGGAGGCTGCAGCCATTTCCAGATCCATTGTTGGGCAGATTTGGGAATCGAACTACCAAAGAGAGGTCATAAGGATTAGCTCCCTTGCTGAAGAACAAAGAAGTGCAACTGAAGATTGAATTCATTGGTTCAATGTGCATGTTATTATATTCCATATCTTGACAGATTTTATCCGGCTATAAGAGGACGGGCCTGCATTTATTTGTTAACTACGGTACGAAAGGAGACAAGTTTTGTCCCGTGGATGGGTCGTTGTTGCTTATAATCTGGTTCTAAAGTCCATATTTATATTTTGAACATAATAGTTGTGTATTGATGGTAGATCTGAAATGTTCATTTTCTTCTTCCCTATGAGGAAGGATCAGTGATTCATATGGGAGCATTTAGTATTTTTAGCTGATGTGGTCCATGTGATTGATATTCATGAGTTGGTTTTTTATGCATGCTATTATTTACTTTTGTCCTTTATTTTTCATGTAACCTAGCAAAAGTACACCTACAACATTTTGTAACCATGCCATTTGATGGAAGGCATCACTGAAACCTTAAATATAAGCCCAGGAAATTATTGACAAGTTGGGGATTGAATAACTATAGTTGTTTGGTATGCCACTATTGCCATCAACCTTGTAATAATGGAGTATTTAAAACATCTCATACACCAACACAGTAGTCCTTCAATGGACTGCAATATAGATCAGAAAATGAAATTGGAGAGTAGACCTCTCTCAAAAGAGATCCATGCCATTCTTAACCATGAGCAGCCAAGATATTTGCTAAAGAAGTCGGAGATTGGACACAAAATCCTAGCCCTTCGGACAGATTTGAAACACATGAGGGTCACATGGAAAGTCCTTTTCAAACTAGACAAACTGGATGCACTCCTTTCCGAAGTGAACCAGTTAAAAGGGCAGAAACTAATTTGGACCCGAATACCAGCTATGCTTACTCTCATACAACACAAGTTCTTGGAGGAACCTTATGAGGGGGTCAAACTTCCGATTGCATCTTGTCTCAGTAACATTATGAGGTTGACCGCACCTATACCTCCTTACAACGCTAATGTTATGAGGAGTGTCTTCAAATTGATAGTAGACACCTTTCAAGACTTGGATAACACCAAGGGTCTTACCTTTGGGAAAAAGCTCCAAATTTTGGAAGATATGGCAAAGCTCTGAACCTTTGACATCATGTTTGATCTAGAGTGTGATGACTTGATTCTTCAATTGTTCCAATACTTCTTCAACCTTAAGAAACATCATCTAGACACAATCAGATTACACATGTAGTCCATCTTGTCTTCAATTATGGGAGAACAGGATGTTGTTTGCAGCGAGTTGCAGACTAGATTACTGACCATTTGGAGGAGAAAACAATTGGTCTCACCTATTGCTTATGAACTAGCCGAAAGGTTGATTGAGCAGAACATTGGATTGTTCAAAAGATAGTTGACCATGGAGGAGTTTCTCAGGTTTGGTAGATCATGCAGCAAGAATAAGCTAAGGAGGAAGGGTCTTTGCTTCATCTGCAAGGAACCTTGGGGACCGAACCATTCATCCTTGGGTGACACTGAAGAGACGACAGGGGGAGATCAGGAGGAGATTCCTTCTAACTTTCAGGATGAGGATTTTTCTTCTATAGTTGAGTCCATGGACACCATTGAGGAGCATGAGCAGTCAGGGGAGTTGTTGACAGCAGCTTAGAGAAGCAGCCATGTTTGGTAGAGGAGATTGATGAGCAGCAGCTTGTTCCCATTCAGCATTAGTAGCACATAGTGGAGAAAAGTGTGTAGGAATTTACAGGGTAAGTGAATATCCTAACAAAGTGCACATGATGGGCCATCTTTGGAGAGTCAGTTGGTGGCTCATGTTGAGCCTATGATGGTGGAGGATGAGAAGACATCCTTGGGGCCAGCCATTGATGAGGAGCGGGCAGATGTACAAACAACCACCAGGGAGGTAGTATTTGCAGACATGTGTCATCAAGAGGCTTTGGGACCTGACAGGACAATTTTGCAGGTGACGAGTGAACCGGCGAAGCATGGAGTTTTCTGTCAAATGAGGGAGGCTCTTTTGGAGAAAGTGGTGCATCCATCTTTGGGTCTACCAACTGACAAGGTGCAGGTTGATGCAATGGCAGCTAGCAAAGCTACAGTATTTCGAGGCAACAACACTCTCCAAGAGTATATAGACACAGCGTATAGCATGCGTTTCCCACTTATAGGGAGAGAGGCAGGCATTCCTAGACATATCCGGTTGATTGGTTGGGCAGAGCTGCATGAGTTGAGCATGGTGCAGCTCAATGGACCCGTACCATATATAGTTTCACGTGCATCTGATCCTTCCCACGGGATGGATTAGTAGGAGATCATGAGTTGGTATCTTGTTAGCGGCATGATATTCTCAATCTGGAGCATAGTGCAACATGAGCCATGGAGCATTGATGCTTATTCTTGGTGGCATGGGATCCAAGAGGATTTTTTGATGACAGTCAGAGGTTGGTCTGGGATTCGAGCATTGAGGGGTCTGTTCATGGTGGGTTGACACAGAAACATAGCATCACCCAGTGGTTTGTATGGGATCCGGGCATTGGGTCTCAATTGCATTGGGCCACCAGATTGGTCCACAAGTTTGGATTGCATGAGGGCAAGCAATCTTGAGGCGGGAGGATTTGTGATGTTCCTTTTTCTGGTGTTCCTTATGGCATGGTTAGGATGGACTTTCAGGGTCGAAGGCAGATAGGTCACAAGTGTAGATTTACTTCATCAGTGGGCCCAAGGGCTTTTGGATATGTTTCACGGGGTTTTGAGGAGTTCTATGTGATCTGATGGCATTCGCTTGGCATATCCCATCATTTGCACAATTTACCTTTCATTCTGTTGCATTCCAACAACTTTCGAGAAACAAGGTTATTATTGGACCTAACTCAATTAATTACGCTTAAGGTGGCATTCCGAGAGGAACACTTGACGGAACACCTTAGTGTAATAGCTCGTTGGAACCGGAATGAGAAGATCTACAGGATGGGATAGTTAGAAGTGATTTTCAGTGACCTAAGGAGGCATGGTGACCAAATTACGATTTTCCCACATTAAAAAGAATATTTTAATTGAATTAAAAGAGGGACATGTGTTTAATGATTAAAATAATAATAAAATAGGAGGTTCTAGAGGGGTCCATCAGATTTATAAAAGAGGAGGCAGCCATTAGGGGACATCTTGGATTTGATATTTCTTCTTGTATGAGAGGTCGAGAACTCGGTACTCTACTTCATTGGTAGCCTCAAGATGGAAACCCTCAGGTGATTCAGTGAGATTGGGCAAGTACCCATCTCCCCTTAATGAATTCATCCAGAATTCACAAGAGAGCTCAGCAGTGACCTTTCAGTCAGTTTTGGAGGGCGAGCACAACATTGGAGCAAATCCTTGAGGCCAGTTTTCCATCTCAGCTATTTTATTGTATCAGCATGTAAATCTCGGTTTCTATTATAATAAGAGTTGAGATTATTCCTGCTTATCGTATTATTGAATTGCATGCACTCTATTTGTTATATTTTACATGGCAATCTTTTGTTAAATGAATGGCAATTTTATGGAGAAATTTTGGTTGAGTTAAAAATTCTGCAAAATTAGCCAAATATCCCATTTGGGATATTACAGGAAAAGTGGGTTTTGAGGGTCCATAACTTATCTTTTATATCTTTTACGCCTCAAAGTGTGTCTTAGTATAAAGTTGAGGAGTAGAGGCGTAATTTTGAGCACACATACTCCATACAACTTCTCTCGGCATCTTATTACAATTTATATTCAAAATTTATTAAAAAATTTGTCCTGCGGGAAATTTTAAAAGTTAATAAATTGACCCCTAGACCTAATCAAATTCCACAAAAAATTTTGAGTGATCTAGTATTGTAATATACAATGACTCTAGACATTAGGGCTCACCCAAGTCCTTGTCATCAAGCCGCACTCTGGCTTTGGGGCTACAGCTTGGAAGAAAAAAATCAATTAATTATTAAGTGCTAAAATGTACCAATAAGTAACCAAGTAAAAAAACTTCCCAAAGTAAACTCACTTGATGACAATGTCTCAAGTTACCTAAGTTTGTTACATGACTCGATTCATCACACTAACATCACTTTACATCATCCCTGAAATGTACATGTGGAGCTTGGAAACAATACCAAGTGTGCTACAGAGGGGATTTGGGTAATTCAGTTTCAGTTGCAGTCAGGAGATCCTTTGGAGGTGGTAGATGTGTTCTATGTTCCAAGGCTAACCAAGAACTTACTCTCAGTCTCAACCACGGACATAAGGGGTTTGAGGTATACTTCAATGATCAGCATGTACTTGTCAGGCCAAGAGAATCTATCCTCAACTCAAGATGAGTGATTAGAGGAAGAGTGGGTAACCTAGACATGCTGAAGGCTCAGCCTATACAAGCCTTGGCACATGACAGTGACAACTTGCGCAAGTTGTAGCACAATAGCAAGGGTCACTTACATCATAGAGCTCTCCCATACTAAGAGAGATTGGCGTTGGTCTACCAAGGTTGAGTGTAGAATTGTCGAGTTTGTGCAAGGGATGTGCACTTGGAAAATATGCCAAGGTTACTTTTCCTAGCAATGATAGCAGGTCGAAGGGGTTATCAAATCTAGTGAATTTAGACGTGTGTGGTCATATGTCAATGGCAGCTTTGAGTGGTTATAGTTACTAGATGATCTTCATCAACGATTCCTTGAGCAGGATGTGCATCTACTTCATGAAGACCAAGAATGAGTTCTTCAATCAATTTCAATAGTTTAACGCCCTCGTGGAGAACCAGGCAAAGAGGAAGATAAGAGTTCTCAGGTCAAATAATGGGGGTGAGTATACCTCCTACAACTTCAAGGAATTATACAAGGAGGCAGTAGTCAAGGAGGAGTTGATAGTACCTTACAAACCATAGTAAAATGGGGTCGCAAAAAGGAAGAACAGGGTCATCTCTAGAGCTACCAGGGAAATGATGCATGATCAAGATTTTCCCATGTTCATTTGGGCAAAGGCATGCAACACAGCAATGTATGTACAAAATAGGATTCCTTAAAAGGTCTTGGAGGACAAGACTCCTGAGGAGGCATTCGCAAGAATGAAACCAAAGGTTGGCCACTTCCACATCTTTAATTGTCTAGTATATGCCCACACCATCAAAAAAGAGGACGAAGTTGGAGCCCTCAACATCAAATGGCATGTTTGTAGGGTATAGTGAGACTTTAAAGGCCTACAAGGTATACATTTCAGTGCAAGAGAAGATTGTGTTGAGTCGCGATGTTACGTCTGAGAAGAGTCGAGCCTAGAAGTTACATGAACCCTTTCTAGCAATGATAAAGGATAAGGAGCAAGAGGCTTTAAAGATTGAGAGGGGAGCAACACAACTTATAGAAGGGAATTAGTTTTCAGATTAGGAATGGGGAGATCCTTCCAAGTCTGTTAGGAGGAGGCCAAGATGCCTAGAGAAGACACTGAGAGATGCTCAAGGCCATGTGGAGGCTCCTAAGAGTTTCTTCAGGGAGTGTAGACCACCAAGGAAGTTTCCCAGTTATGTGGCTCTCATAAGTAGCATCATTCATTCTGAGCCTACCAATTTTGAGGAGGCACCAGACCAGTAGCTTGGGAGGGGTGCCATGGTGGACTATAACTCTATCATGAAGATGATGTATGGAACATTATGTCGAGACCAGAGGGGAAATCAATGGTCAGCACCAAGTGGATCTTTAAGATCAAGCATGTAGTGGATGGTAGCAATGAAAAATAAAAGGTGGGGTTTGTGGCGAGAGGCTTCTCCCAAAAGGAGGGAGCATATTAAGAGGAGAGATTTTCTCTATCTCTAGGTATACTTCTATATGGGTTAATTAATATTTTGTTTTAGGCATGGGGTGGAGGATACATCAGATAGATGTGAAGATAACCTTCCTCGACGAAGTTATTGAGAAGGTGCACATTGAGGAGGCTCGGGGCTTTGAGGTGCATGGGAGTGATTCTCATGTGTGCAAATTGAAAAAGGCATAATAGGATTCAAGCAAGCACCGAGGGCATGGTACTCAAGGATTGATGGGTATCTGTTGAGCATGAGCTTCACCAAGAGTGAGGCAGATTCCAACCTGTACTTCATACTAGTTGATGATGATCCACTCATCTTGGTACTTTGCGTGGATGACCTATTTCTCACAGGGTCAAAGATGTTTATTAAGATGTCCAAACAAGTTTTAGCTTCAAAGTTCGAAATGAAGAACATCGGCATGATGCACTACTTCGGATTGAAGGTGTGCAATAGTCAGGGAAGAATTTCCTAGGGCAAGGAAAGTATGTAATTAATAACCAGAGGAGGTTTGTGATGGTGGATAACATGTCTATGTCTACACCCATGATCACCAATCTCAAGAAGTTGAATGCTTTGTATTCAGATTTGGTGGACCCCACTTTGTATAGGAAATTGATTAGTTCCTTGATGTTTCTGGTTAACACTAGGCCAAGTATATGCTTTGTTGTAAATACCCTGAGCTAATCTATTGTAAATCCAAGGACCTTGCATTGGGTTGCAACGAAGCATGTGCTCGAGTACTTGCGCGGTAATGTGGAGTATGGGATGAGATATGTCAAGAATGATAGAGTGCAATTGTAGGGTTATACAGACTCACATTGGGTTGTGAGTGTAGTGGACAAGAAGAGTACCTTAAGGTGTTGTTTCATCTTGGGATCAGCAATGATTTCATGGTCAGCAAGAAACAAGCTTCAGTGGCACTCAGTTTAGCAGAGGCAGAGTATATGTTGCGAGTTAGGCGAGTTGTGAAGCTATTTCGCTTTGCAAGATGCTCACATGGTTATTTGGTCTTGAGTTGGATCCTACTATGATAATTAGAGTTTCATCAAACTCTTAGAGAATACAATGTTCCATGATAGGTCCAAGCATATAGAGATCAGATATCAGTTAACTAGAGATAGGGTCCATAGAGAAGGAGTGAAGCTTCAATATATCTTCACAAATGAGCATGTAGCAGACATTCTCACCAAGTCCCTCGTGAAGGGGAACTTTCTCTTCTACAGAGATAAGTTGGAAATGGCGCAAAATACCTTCCTTGCTAGCAGGGAGCATTAATGTTTGTAGCAACATATAGGTACTTCTACATAGGCTTTAAGTTTCAAGCATGCAGAAGTTGTCTAAGACCTTAAGAATTTTCCCATGTTGAGTAAGTGTCTATTATGACTTTTTTCCTAAGTTCAACTTAGGAAGAGCACATTGATTAATGTTGGCTTCGGCCAAGGTTGTACAAGGAAAAGTGAATTATTCACTTTAGTGACTTAAATCTAATCTTAACCAACGATCTCAAGTGGGTTAGGATTTAATCCCAGCCATCCATCACTATGGAGATTAGGGTTTGAGATCTAACTCAATCAATAATTATAAAAGACAGCCTCAGGGAAGTAGGAAGACACAACACAAGCGGCAAGTGATTTGCAAATTTGAGAGAGATATTTTCTCAGGTGAATGAGATACTCAAGGGCTGAAGAGAAAAGAAAAAGACTGCGGCAGTGAAAGAAAATTATTAAGAGGGGGAATGAGTAGAGGTCTTCCAACAAAGAGGGTTGTACCAATTTATGAGCACAAGACAACAAGACTAGTGTGGAGTGAGTAGGTCTTTAGAAGAGTGCAGGGGACTTGCACGTATGATGGGTTTGTGTTGCAAAACATGCACATGCCATGTAAAGCAAGCAACAACTCGCATGTACCATGCAAAGGAGAGGCTAGAACTCGCACATGCCACACATTTTGGTGTCGGGCCGCACATGCCACATGGAGGAGAGTTGCAACAAATTTGCACATGTGGTAGGGCTATACTAGAGTTGCAGTACATTCGTCTTGGGGTGTAGATCAGAATTTCAAGAAGCCAAAAGCTTAGGTCAATTGTTGTAAATTTTTGTATTATTTTGACGTTTGTTTTCCTCGAAAGTTGTTAATTTGGCAGCGCAAGAACAAATTCCCTCCTTTAGACAGTCTTCATCAAGAAAGACCCCTCCTAGCCCTTGAAGAATCTAATTTGGTTGAGGAAAAATATATTTTTAATACAGAAACCCACACGTGCACAAAAGGACAGGTCAGCCCAAAAATGAAATTAGACACCCCTGGAAGCATATAAATACAAGTCAAGTGACCCTCATTTGTACATCATCATCATCTTATTCTTCTCTCTTCTTTGGTTTGGTTTGCATAGGTCTGAAGTTGGTTTGTGGAGGTTGGTTCCTACAAGTCTGAAATTGCAAGGTCCGAGCTCACATGTGAGGATTAGATTTTTGGTCTGTAGCCACAAGGTTGGAACAGGGAAATTTTAGTTGTACTTGCACACATACATGGTGCTCCTTGCAGCTGGAGTGTTGGAGCTGCACACATGGTCACTAGCTCTGTGCGGCTAAGACTTAGGGCATTTTAATAGTTGACTGCAGACTTTGACCGTTGACCGCAAGCTTGGAACTTTGATTCTGATCAATATTGTTGTTGGGTTCATCTCTTGGATATTGTATGGTTGGTTTTGCTAGATAGTCTTGTGATTAATGAAGTGGAACATTGTATTCTCTCTCTTTGTTGAACATTTTATGACAATCTAATAAGAAGAGGAATTTGAAAGGGTTTTTCTCTGGTCTTTGACCAAACATGTTGTCTCTTATTTGTCTCTTATTTGTTATTGCATTTAGTTTTCTATCTACAATTGCTATTAATCATTGGAAGATTTAATTGTGATCGAAGATTGCTAATTGAAGATAAGAATTGGGATAAAGTAATTGTAACAACATAGGACCGCATAAAATTAACAAAAGTGAGTCCTTACTTATTCTAAGAAATAAATGTAAAGGATAAATTGGATGGTTTATATTTTATTTCTGATTGATTCCATACTTATGCTTCTACTATCAAATTTCATTTGTATTTTATTTAGTAATTTCAGAATATAATTTATTGGGTTAAATAAATTTCAGGCTTATAAAAATTACTTGGGATATAAATCAGATCTGGTATTTAAGAAATTAACACATACCAATCAATATTGTTTGTAAAACTTACAGGCCCACTTAAGTCAACATACCAATCATCGTTACCACTCTTTCAATCCTTTTTTTCGACCATGAACACAAAACTCTTCCTCCTTGTGTTCAACCACAATGGCATGTTTCTTTCAAGAATGATCCTTAGAAGAATAATGTTGGTTACGCTTTTCATCCCACAACCATGTCTTGCAAGTCTACTTAGATGCCCTAGTTTTCACAATAAAAACATTTAATTTCTTTTCTATATTTACTTGACTCAAAGAATTTACCTCCATCACTCTCTTCCCTTCATTTGCTACGCTTCCTCTTAAACTTCATTGCTACTGCGACCTCAAAAGCATCATTCACACTACTATTTCCAAACTACTTTTTCCATTTGTCTTGCTACAAAAGCTTAGTGCTCAAATGCTAAATCTCTATTAGTCTCACTAAAGATCAAGATTTTAATAAAATTTGCATACAAAGAAGATAAATTTTTCGAAGTTTTCACCACCATATCATCTTCTTCCATATTCCTATCAATTGATTTCAATTAAACACTGATATCCTTGAATTTTTGGAAATGATCTTGCAAGGAGTCAAACTCTTCCATTTTAATTGAAACTAACATGCTAAGTAAAAGCACTTTTGTTTGAGGCTTCATGCATCTTTCATAGCTTCCCCCACATGACAAAAGCATTATTACCATCTTTAACTTCAAGAAGCATCTCATTCATTACCAAAGGCCTTGATCAATCTCATAGCCTCTTGGTTCTTCACATCATACTATGCTTCAACATCCACATCCCAATACAAGTTTTGTCCAAACATTTGTCTTAATTCTCTAGGCACAAATTGTCTATATTCTTCACCAAATCAATCTAGTTCTCTTATACAAGTTGCTTATCTAATCGTGGCTCACACTATAACTCTACAATTCCCTCTGATATTGGTAACTTGATGGCTTCATTATGTGGCTATTCGATATTTACATACACTGATGGCAACCTTCTATACATGGATCAACTTACCTTCTCTGACCACAATTGGGTGGTTACACTTTATCCTTATCATCTCAAATGGCAATTCGACAACGATTTTTAGTAGACTATATCTTCTAGTTGTTTTTCTTCACCTGACAACTAACTCGTTTCATGGTGGCTATACCTAACAATGGACAATGGTGTCATGGTTTCACTTCAAATCCTATAGTAGCATTTTATATGAGTTAATTGTGGTGGATCCTTCAATTCAATTCGACATCACCATTCAAATGGCAATGGCTCCTAATCCTCACTATCCATAATGACTTATAATGTCCACAGCTCAATTATATTACAATGGTGGATCCCATGATTTGTGTCTTAGCCTCTTAGGGATTCTCATAGAGGCGGTGTTGGACACCACAATACCCCTGCCAATTTTTGACCATTCACCCCTATTTTACAAATAACACAGTAAAAATCCATTGCCCATGATGACTCTATTCCACAGCAAAATGAATATCTCTAAATGATTCTCCACATTCTCAAGTGGCAACTTGAAAGCACTTCTAATGTGGACTCCTTACCCTAAATCAACCACTTTGACAACTCTAATTTTGTTTGGTGGCTGGCTTCATTACCTCCACTACAAGTGGTCTTACAATTTCATGTGTTTACAAATTTATTTACAAACTTATCCTCGAAATTGTCTATCTACTTGTGCGTGACCAGTCCCTCAATGCTTTCTTTGATCCCAACCATCCCTAAACTCCACCCACTTCTTCGACTTCTCCTCAACTTGGCTCTAATACCATGTTAATTTTACACACATAAACATAGACAAGAATACAAATAATAGTGAGAAAGAGTTGATTATTAAATTCCTTAGATGATGCAATGTCTCAATGCATAGTAGAAGAAGAGGAGTACATTACATAGCTCCTAAATACCTAACGATTAACTACTATATTAATTGCTACATTAAATGTCTCATTATTACATCACTTTACTCATGAGACATTAATATATGTCGAATTCCTACAACTAAGTTCTAAATATGACCATTCTCTATATCAATGTGCTCCATGCAACCATGAATTAGTAAAATTCTTTCAAAATTACATTGGTTGTCATCTCAAGAGGTGGAGATTCCTGGAACCTATTAGGTTTTACAATGTCTTTCTTAAATGCATGTACATCATTTTTGGGTATTTGCACTAGTTTCATGTTTAAAGAGATTAGGAAACTTTAATTTGATATGTCAATACATGTTGTCCATGGGATCTTGAATAGATAGTGATCGGGTGCACTGTTAAGGCACTCCTAGATGTTAAGTCACCGGCTCAATTCCCTGCCCTATTCGGGTGTTATTCTTGGACATGACCATGATGTAGCCTCACCAATGCTAAACTTACAACAACAAAAAAGATATGTCAATACATGTTTTTATTAATAGAAACTAGAAGCATAGTTCAAAAAAAATAATGTAAAATACACACAATGCTAAATTTAAGCATATGTGAGAAATATTTGAAGCGTGGCATTAACCAAAAGAAGATTACCATCAAGATATCATCAGAAGCTACAATTAAACATACTACCAGAGCACATATGTAAAGACAAACTAATAGTATCAAGAAATGTAAAACATGCTTGTTTGAAATATTCTAACAGGAAACTAGCAACAACAATTCAAAACATACCATTATTTTGATTGTCAATTGGCAACAAGTTAAGAGAACTAGAAGCATTTTCTTTCACGAGTCTAGCTAAGGACGATCGTAAAAGCTCCTTATGAGAAAGGACAAAACTTTCAGCATCACCTGTTGAAACCACATCCTGTGAAAAATAATAAATCATGTTGCATAATCAAGAATACAAGATCACTAACATGTCATGCCAAAAGTCAACTGTCCAAAGCAATTCTATATCTTCACAACTTCACAGTATCATAGAAGTCTGAATCTTGATAGTACAAGTAAACACATAGATATGTTTCTTGGAATGTAAGAGGTTTTGTACTAGTTGCAGAATAATCGGAGAGTCAAATGCCAGAATCAGAGGAAACAGAAAATGCAGAGAGCAAAACTAAAATGATGAAAGCTTCAGGGAAGTGAAGCAGGGAATGCTAAAAAGAGTTGATTTTGTGCAAAGGATCAGAAACAAAAGTAGATTTTTGCCTCCTGTAGTACACTATGGAATTTATACACCTAAAAAGAACAGCAACATATTATCAATCAATTCCCCACCTTGCGAGTTACCAGGCATATCATTGTTGCATATCACTAGTCATCTCATTATTATATGTTCTGTTTAACAAATGTCCACAGTAATCATATTATTTCACAGTATCATAAAAGATTAATAATACAAGTCAACACATTGAAATGTTGCTTGGAAAGTAGAGGTTTTGTACTAGTTGCAGAAAAATCAGAAAATCAAACACCAGAAGCAAGGGAAAAGAAAATGCAGAGAGCAGAACTGAAATGACGAAAGCTTCAGGGAAGTCGAAGCAGGAGATGCTAAAATAGTGGATTTTGTGCAAAGAATAAGAAACAAAAGTAGAAATTCACCTCCTATAGCAGTCTATTGCAATGGAATTTATACACCCAAAAAAAGAGCTACATATCATCAAAAAAACCTACCTTGCCATGCATCAGGTATACGGTTGCTGCATACCACTAGTCATTTCATTATTATATGTGCTGTTTAATTAGCCAGAAACATGATTAGTATCAGTATTTTGTTTTTTGCTACTCTTTATCTAAAAATCCCTCTTAAAGGTATTTTCTATTGGAGAGAGCAAAAATGTTTTCTCAACCCATCTCTAACAATGTGCTTAAGTCATCTCAGCCAGTAAAGGAGTTTTGCAAAGCAGATATCCCTTAGGACTGTATGAAGGTCACATTTCATCTAGAATGAATATCAGGTTATGGTGAAACCTATATCAAGAAAACACATTATAGAAAAGCCATTATGCCACAAAAGCAAAAAGGGAAATGGAGACATTTTCTGCATCATGTTGCTTAAGCAATTTCTCTTTGAAGAAATTACTTGCATGTTCAGAAGTGAATTCCTCTATGGAATGTTGCAAGTATTATTGCAATAATCTCAATGGGTATTGAGTCTATTGACTGATTGCAGAGGACATGGTAACAATATAACCATCCTATCTCCCCACATATTTTTCTTGCAAATATTTTGTAAGAATGTACGTCAAAAGAAGTTGGGAAAGTATTCAGAAGTTTAATTTGTGTGGACACTATGGTGACAGAAAGCTCTTTTAGGAAGGTTTGAAGGATTTTGGAACATTGGGAGAGGATAATGTAATAATCAGAGGTGATTTAAACTTGAGCTTTAATCTAAGAGAGATTTGGGGAGCTGATCCTCTTGGTGATTTATTTTCTCATTTCATTGAAGACTGAATCTTATAGATGTGGAACTGGTCAAGATAGTCCCTGTTACCCACCAAAAAGTGGGTAACCCCATAGGAGAAAGTTTTATCCTCCTTGGACAGCCAGCTAGCTAGCAGCCCTATTGATCAGCACTTCACATGATGCCATGGACCCTCCACATATATGCTCCGGTCAGATTTCTTTCTCCCATCAAGTATTCCTCCTTTAAGAAAAGTGGTCACCCATTGGCAAGTACTTTTACCATTTTGCGCTCGTGCTTTTGCTTATTGTTTTGGGGCATACTAATATGAATCAAGGGGTGATCCAAATAATTGACTGATCTTGACTATATCCTTGTTCCCTCACTTCACCTGGGTGGTTAGTCTTTAATACTAGTCTAGTGGGACTTGCTCTGAGGCCTTAGGGTTATAGGAAGGACTCTATTGGGAAGGCTCTAATTGAAGTAGTGTGCCTGTAATATTCCATATTTACCACTTTCCATCATTCCCTCTATTCCACATCCATTCTTCGGGCAAGTGATCATTGATCATGGGGATTAGCATTCTCTCATCCTCAACTTTGGGTCTGCGCCAGAAAACACTGCCCTAGAGGTTGCTGCATTGAAAAGAATGATAAAAGCAAAGAAAGCAAAACACAAAACATGAGCACTACTCCCCTCACTAACTATCACTCGATTCCTAGAGCACTTGATGCTCCACACAGAAAAAAGAAACCTATGTTGAGAAAATGTAGCTTTGGTCGATATTTTCATCAATAAAATCAAAGAAAAAATTTTGAATTTATATGACACCACAAGTGTCCAAGTCGGCCCTCCTAGATCAAGTCGGCCTAGCTCCTTGGAGGCACCCATTCAACGCCTTTTGGAGACTATATACATGTGATCACAAGTCACTCATCCACCAAAAGGCACTTTGAATCATCTCATTGTCTCTTGGATATGCGGAGATCGGTATCTCATTGTCTCTATGGATATGCAAATATCTGTGGCTCATTGTCTTTGCGGATATGTGGAGATCTATATCTCATTGTCTCTATGGATATGTGAAGATTTATGGATCATTGTCTCTATGGATATGCGAAGATCTGTGTCTCATTGTCTCTACGGATATTCGAAGATTTGTGGCTCATTGTCTCTGTGGATATGCTAAGATTTGTATCTCATTGTCTCTATGGATATGCAAAGATCTGTGGCTCATTATCTCTGTGGATATGAGAAGATTTGTATCTCCTTGTCTTTATTGATATGCAAAGATTTGTGGCTCATTGTCTCTGTGGATATGCGAAGATTTGTGGCTCATCATCTTTATGATATATGTGAAGGTCTGATCTCATCATATCTATGATATATGCGAAAGTTTGGACTCGTCATCTTTGTGATATATGCGAAGGTCTGAGGTTCATTGTGATTTGAAGTTGACCTAGTTGCAGACCTTCTTAGAGGATAGATTTCTGCCATTTTGTTTTGGCATATTGGAGGGTTGGCTTGACACTTGTGGGAGGTCATCTTGCTGGTTAGTTTTTGTCTACGTCTTGATGTCTTGACTGGAATATTCTAATGTACAATTTGATGAATTGAACTCTCTCTCTCTCATAAGGAAAGGTTATTGGGTTTTCCCCCTTGTGGGGTTTTGTCCCAAGAAATTTTGGTGTTTCTTGTTTTATTGCTTTTACTGTGATCTTTATTTCTCTATTGAAGTTAATGGTTGAAATTTTCAAGTATAGTTGCTTAGTAATTGGAATGCTCTAAAGAAGTCAAAATTATATCAGTGGAAGTATTTACCAATTTGAAAATTGTTCTAGTCTTGTTTGCAACTAGAAATTCAAAAGGATTGTCCCAACCCTGATGAGCAATAAAGCACCTTATCTTAAGGGGTAATAGATGCTAAGCCTCTCAAATACAAGCTTGGGCTCTATTGTCACTTGGTCTACTAATAGTCTTGTAAGATACCCCTCGCCAATGTTAATGGCCCATTGTCACCACAGCGAAAACCCCCTACTCTTTATGGATTTTCACCAATGGGAGGAGTCTCGATATGAGGTCACCTATGATGGATATTCTAAGTGTAAAGGCTTAGGGTGACCAAGGATCCCACTAAGGTGCAAGGCTCCAATCAATGAATGTAAGAGATTCGCTTTCCTTAGAGAAGCCAATTTTGTATAACACGAGAACTAGGGCTTGATTAATAGGCTGAAAGTTAGGGTGGCCAAAGGTTAAGGTAAGGAGAAAGGGTATCCCACAATGTATTTCAACAAGGACAAGGCACACGAAACCCTCAAAAATCCCCCAAGTTGAAGCTAAAACCAACTTAGGGTTCGCACTAGGGCAAACAACTATGGACGAAGTTGAAGTGAATGCCCACCAAAACAAAGGATTTTGTGGCAACCACTATCCTCTTGACGTTTACACTCTCCAACAACGAAAATTCTTCTTCCCTAGGAATTTGCACCAAGCCCTCACTTGGCCACTTGGCCTTAAAGGCGTTGAATTAGGTCAAGAGAGAGAAAGAGAAAATTTATGGATAAAAAGTTGAGTTGATCACCAACAAGGAAGGCCAATGCCTAGCCCTAGGGACAATGGAGTCCATGGGTTCTTAAAATTGATTTGATCTTGCAAGCGAGTAAAGATATTTTGATGCCCTAGCATCAAATCCCTAACTATCACCTTTGTGGCAGATTGAAGACCACTTGGGAGAGCTAACATGAGATTACCAAGGGGATTGTCATTCACATAGCATACTATGAGTAATGCATGCAATAATATGACTTAGTTTCCTTTCAATTGATATTCAACAAAATTAGGGCTCACAATTTAACCAAGATCACTAATTCATTCCATATATTGGACATGAAATCAGAAATTTGCAATAAACATGGCACTTACTAGGCAATATGCTTGAAACAATCTAATTATCGATCCAAAGTGACTTCTCCAAGGACAAGGACAAATGCTCAAGACATTTCGCTCCATAGATCAGATCTTTCCCATTAGAACAAGAGGTCAAAATCTCCAAAAGAGGTTGGATTCACAAGTCCAAGCAATGAAGAATTTACAAATGATCCTCTCCTCTATTTATATGAGGCATAATGTCTAATTAGCCTAAAAGCCCCTAGGAAAACAAGTAAATTCATAATGATGCATTGGGTTACAAGACAACCCACTAGCTTATATCAAAAATCACATGATTTTTCCACACATGAGAGTCGTAGGGCTAAAAATGTTTAAGTCATCCATGCATTGAGCTCTATGTGGCATGCGTTGAGGCTTTTGAGTGCCAAGCAAGGTCTAGAAGCCTCTAAAAATCATCCCATAAGGGTTGGCTCCCAAGTCTCTATCAATACTCCTTTGTGGGCCCCAAAATCCAACTTGGGGCACCAAAGGTGGTCTCATGGGTCTCCAAATGATCAGTGTCAGTCTTTGCTCCCAACGTTGAGGGCTTCCAAGGTAGTGCTAACCCTCCCATGTCTTAAGGGGTGAGACCATCGTCGTTTGGGCCTTGGATCAATTGCAATCCCTCACAAAGTGCTAAGACCAGTCAAGGGCATGCTTGTCCAAGTGCATCAACCCAAAAAGTCATCAAATGTAGCACAAAGTTCCAAAATGCTCTGGGTGTTGGAGGTGTCAAAGGGTGTGTGTGATGCTCTATTGTTGCTTGGAGTCTCATGGCTCTCAATGCATCACTTGTGGGTGTCAATATGCTCCTCTAATAACTTGGGTACCTGAGGGTAAGGTACCTAAGTCATGGTTGTGGAACCACCTGACAATTACACTATAAAGTCTAGTGAAAGGAACCAATCATCAGGTACAATAATCAATTTTGCATCTAAGTGAACCAAGCTCGAGCATAAAGGACTATTTAATACTTCAAATAAGGCTTCCATTCCCAAATCAAGGCTTTGAACTCACAATGGTGTTTCCTACCTAGGTAGGAGTGACTAAAGGACAAACCCTATTAGGTGTTTCCATCCCCTGAGGGGAAGTAACATTTCCTCAGTCCACCCTTCAATCGATAGGTGTTATGTGAATAATGATGACAACAGAGGGGAGAAGACTTCATGGCCAACTGACATGGTCAAAGGGACCAGCATGATGAGAATCCACAACCTAAGTGTATAGATGTGAGGAGGGAGAAATCATAGATGCGTGGATTACCAACTCAGCCTTAGTCTTTCCAACCCTCTTGTTCGCTTATTACTTTTGCATGATTTTCTTCGTATTATTGCTCATAGTTCAAAGGGTTAGAGCTTGCTTTGTATGATGTATAGCATTTGCATTACCCTTTAATGATGAGGCAGCTCATTCAACCATCGAGGTTAGGACATGCAAGGGTTCCTTTTATTGATGTATAGGAGCAACATGTGCTCAGGAACTAGGTGATGGCCATCATGAGTGAGATAGAGCTCATGCTAGGCCTTTGCCCACATGCTAATGTGTATGTCCCAGCCATCTCTTGCATTTTGATATTCATTTTGTTAATTTCCTTGTGGCCATTATATGCTTTTAGCTTTTATTTTAGCTTCATCAACCTCTCAGAGAAAAGCTTCAGGCCCTACCCAAGTATGTGGATGTATGGGTGCCAAATCCCAAAGAACCAATGGTCAATTGAACCCGAATAATGGAGTTAGAATTTCGGCTTATAATGTAAGATGGAAAATGTTAAGTATGGAATAGGAATAGATGGAACATGCTATGTCGAACAAGATATCCTGAGTAGTGCCCCTCCTTACCCATTGGGCCGTTACGGGAGATCCCATTGGACTAGGGTTGAAGATTAACCCCCACCCCCCCATTTAAGGTGAGAGAACAAGATCATGGTCAAAATCCCTCCTTCCAGGTCACCCCATTATCCATATCAAAGCTCAAATAGAAACAAGCATAAGCACCCGAATGCAAAATGAATAAAGTACCTTTTGATCAGAAGCCCACCTTCATTCATGTGCTCTTGTCGGATGGATGAGAAGGCATATGACGAATGCAGGTGGCAAAGATGTAATGGCATGATGTCATCAGCTAGTGGTAGTTGTCAGGGGTTGTTAGTTGGCTAGCTAGCTGGATGCGGAGTGTGGGAGAAAATTTTTCTCATATGGGGTCACCCACTTTTGGTGGGTAACAAGCTCCTGAGTTATGACCATATCAAAGCATTATCATAAAAGGGTAAAAGACACACCAAAGGGGTGGAAAAAGAAGGCCTAGGAAAGGGGTAACTTATGCTTCCACAATTGCTCCCTCCTTACATCTATACACCCAACATGTTGGACCACCATTAGTTAGTCACTTGGTTATGGCACTTGGCCCTGAAGTCTTGCCCACTCCATTATCACCATCTAAACTTGCACCTATGGATTGATACGTTTACCTAGGACCCCCCACTTCTCCTTGGAGGTGAAGGAAAACACATAATAGGGTTATCCACCTAGCCATCTCAAACATAAGAGATGGAACACCTATACAAGACCTAGTCTAGTTAGATATTTAATGGTCATCTTTGCGTGAAGCATTGGTTGTGCCCCTAACTTCAAGTATGGCCCACTATGATGCATCTATGATCTTAGTTACCTAATGATTGATTGATTTACACTCGATCTTGAGGAGGTTTAGTGAGGTGGTCCAAATCACAACAACAAAGGGTTCTTGAGGTGATTGCCCCACCTCCTCAACAAAGCAATCAAAGTCATATTATCTAGTGCAAAGAGAGAAATTGACTTTGATGTTGCAGTGTTGCCTACCTAGAGCAAAGCATTGGGCTATTTGAGGGATTCACATGGTGCTTGACACTCGGAGGAGCCCCCAGATGCGGGAAAACTGAGCCCGTGACGCTTAGTGTTGGAGATATTGATGATGTGCCCAGTGGACCCAGGATGCCCCCAAGCTAGCCTTGACACTGTTTAAAGGGCATCACTTGATCCAGAGCCTAGATGATGATGGTCGATAGCCATCCTTGAGATGACAAGGGAGGGCTTGTATGTGACCTTGGATCACCAATACTTGAACTTTTTTATGCAACGTCAACCATTTTTAGCTTGTGAGGGTGACATAGGGCACTTTTTGGCATGACGTTTTGGCACTAAGAGAATTTTAATGGCTTGTACGTGATCCTTGAGCAATTCTTGGAGAATGGCACACTCCTTAGCCCTTACCTCACATTTTAAGGGCTTATTGAACTCATTTGGAGGGTCACATCACACTATTGGAGCATGTATTCTCACATGTAATATCCCTTTTGGATATTCTCATTAAAATATTCCAAAAGTTACTTCAGAAGAATAATGTCGTAAATTTTACCCATAAACACCATAAAAAATTTCACGTAAATGCCAACAATTAAAATAAAATCTAGGAATTACATAAGCGCTACTACTCTAGCAAATTGATAAAATACCACAAACTCAAATCACACAAAAAATGGTAGCAAACTGAGCTAAAGAATAGCCGAAATGACCTCCAAGATATTGTTGCAATGCTAACGCTGGCCTCCCACAAAAAACTGCAACTGAAATTGACGCCCAAATTGAGAATCTGAATGATCCTCACTCCAATCTTCAGATCTATTGTATAGTTTATCTCCAATAAAATTGCTAAAGCTTTGTGAGATTTCTGGATGAAAATCTCCTCAATGGGGGTAGGTTGGGATTTCATCCAATTCACAATAGGAAACCCAAGGGTTTTCGTCCTGGGGCTTGTTGAAAGTTGAGAACCCCATTCCCAAACCTCCCCATTAAGAAAATTACTCAACTCCAAGATGTCCCAAATGATTTGTTTCCCCTCCTTTTATAGATCTAATGGATCCCTAAAAGCATTTTATTTTATTATTTTATCTCCATTCTAGAAGATTCTCCCCTTTACTTTATCTAAGTGAATTTAATTTTATTTTATTCAAGTCATGTTTTCCACTTCTAGCCCTTTTAAGCATTTTCCCCTTTTTTATTCAATTAGTGACTAATTAAAGCCACTTTTTATCTAGGAAAATGGTAAATACGCCTCTACGATCTCCCCGACCATTGAAAGTCGCTTTTCACTATCCCATCCTGCAGATCTCTTCGTTTTGATTCCAATCAACTATTACACTAACGTGTTTCATCAAATACTCCTCCCAAAATGACACCTTAAGTGTATTTTATTAAGATATGCTCAATAATAACCTCATTTTACAGGAATTGTCGAAATGCAGCAGAACCAAGAATAAGTTGTGTGGAATGGACCCTAATGTTGAATTATGTCAAGTGAACTCTGTCAGACCCCATAAGACTCCTCCAAAACCACCCAACCCACTGATAACAAAAGCTTGCTCCCGTGACCAAGTTGTAACCAACCCCGAAAATCCATCCTAGCCACATCATAAGAGAAACTGAAAATGGGGGCATTACATCACATGTGTGGGATTTTATGCCATATTCATCTCGATTTTGAGCTATGACGTTGGCTTGTAACCTCTTTCTTGTAGAACACTCAAAATTGAACTTGTCTTTATAGCTTTTAGTTATTTTTATTTGTAGAGTGAATGGAGGAAGGCTCATATAAATAGAGCCTCCCCCCTCACTTCATTTGTCATCATCACACATGTGAATTGGGCCTCTCGTATAAAAGTAAGAACTTCTTCGCTACGTGGGCATGATGTAGTCTTTTGTGGATGCAAACTTGCTATAGTTATGACTTTTTTCTTGGAGATGCTATTTTGGGATTGAAAGAAGAGCTATTTGGAATATTTTGTAAGTTTATTGCTAATATTGATATTTCGCATGCTTTAAATGTTTTAATTACTATTTTTATTTCTCTTTGTATAAATGCTTATCATCATTGAAATTGTGCTTCATTATTACATGTAGAAATGTCTTCTTACTAGCCTACAAGAAAACTCCTACTAGTGTACAGACTTTATAATTAATTTTCCCCACATGAATAATAGCTAGGGTTTTGCATGTAGATTCCCTAGAGCATACCCCCTTACTCCATCAAGGTCCTTCCTTGCCATTTAATTCCATTTAAGACTCTAGTTTCCCTTGTAGGTTAAGGCACTAGTATCTAAAGTGTGTTGATCATTGTAAAATTAAATAAATCTCCTTAAACCATCTTTCTCCTAGACGGACAGGGCAGTCACGAGGGTTTCAATAGCATCTTTATGTGTAAAGTGTGACTTTATTGCATTGGAGTGGCTCTTAATTGTAGGATAATTGTTATAAAACATATAAAAGCAAAATCTAGCATCATCAATTGTATTGCATACTCTAATAGGATTGATGCCATCCTTATTGTTGTTACACACATCTAACTACCCTAAAACCCTCTTGTTTGCACTAGCCCTAGCCTTTATTGGAAATCCTTGGTTGCCTTCTTGTTGAAGATCATTGTAAGGGATTTTCTAAGTCTGCCATATGCCATTGCATGCCCCAATATAGAACATCAGTCAAACCCTACCTTATAGCAGCCTTGTCATATTTTAACCTTAGAGAGATTGAACATTAGTCTTGAACATCTTGGTCATCCTAGGCCTTGTTGAGCCCTCTACCTATTTGTAGACCTCCAAAATAAGTCACCTTGAACTATAGTATTAGAATACCTTTTTTGTGGCATAGGGAAGCCTCCCTTGTGGTTGAAATCCCACTAAACAGCAAGAGGAAGGTTGTTGAGGTGACAGTGGAAACCCTTCCTCATTGTTGCCATAGAGTCTGACCCTTGCCCGATAAGTCCTCTCACTAGACCTACTCAATTTTGCAGCAACAATCCCTACATGGAGAAATACTAGAAGAGAAGGGGAAGGTATCTCAAAAAACGTTGGATAGTTTCCTTCTGGCAGCAAAATTAGACAAAGATTGTGCTAAAATGAAGTCTTTGAGGTGAATATGGATGCTTAGGGAACCATTTGACAGTGCTCTTAAGTTGAATCTGAATATCTAAAACCTCCTGCTCTGTCTAAATTTAACCATACCTGGTTAAATGAGGACTTTAGAGACCTTGCTAGAAGCTCATGGGTGAATTTTGATTCCTCCAATGGGGATTCTGCTATGAAGCAGTTTGCAAATAGTCTAAAAAGGGTTAAAAAGGCTACAAGTAAATGGGCAAGAAAAATCCCAAAAGAAACTAAAGGGAATTGAAGAAAGATGAGGGCATAAAAGGCTTTTTTGAGAATAATTTGAATGGAGTTTTTTCAAAGGAAATTTTTCAATCTCTAAAAGGGCAAGGAAGAAGTTGAGTGGAGGCTCAAGAGGGAAACCATCTAACTCAATGAAGAAGACAACACCACAATTTTTTCATAAGTATGCAAATTATAGAAGAAATGTAAATACCATTTGGGAAATGGCTTACAAGATGGCACTAAGGCTAAGTTCTTCCAAGATATAACTGAGGCTAAGAAGCAATGCCTCCAACCTCTTTTCAAAGATCGTGAAAGTGCTAATATTTGGTGAAATAATGAAAATTTGAATGTTTTTACCTAGACTTATAGATGGCCAGCAGTGCTTGAAAACTCTTTTCAAAGATCTCGAGAGTGCCAATTATTGAAAATATGTAGTTGTGGTTTGTATTTGAAGCCTTCAAGTCAAAGGAAAAATAATTATAATTCTTGTTGTTCAGGGCTGCCCCACTGAGACAGGTAGGCACCACCTAATGAAGGGGTTTGACCCTTGGTCAAAAACCCACTTGATTGGATATGTATATATTGACATTTGACCCTCCTCATTTGGACATCACATAAACAATTTGGATGTGTTCAAGGAGTCTCTTGTTCACACGTGCAAAGGAGGAAAGAGAGAAACTTGACCAACTTTGACTTGGAGTTTTTTGGGTTGCTTTGAACGAATCTGATTGGATGATTGGACCAAATCTAAAGGAATCTTTGACTAAATGTTTGACAGAAATTATGGGCAGAAATTCCTGCATTAATGGAATTGTTTTGACCAGCGTTAACTGTAGCTCAATTGAGGCAAATTGACCGAAGTTGAAGAGCCGAAATTCGGCCTCTTTGACCGCAATTGACTAGAAGTAGCAGAGGCTGAAATTCAGAGATTGGGTATTCTACCACCATAGCTTCTCCACCATGCATCTACAACAAATAAGAGAAACATAAGAAAAAAAATTGAAATTTGAAAGTTGAAGCAAAGTATGAAGAGACAATGAAATTTGAAACAAACTAAAGCTTACCTGGCATTTTGGTCGTACTATCCTAGATAGCCATGTCAAAGCTAAATGTGCACCCTGCCATCTTGTATATCTCCATTTCTTTAGAAATTTTTGGACATTTTGTTGGAGATGACACTATCTTCTGAACAAGAGTAAAGAATCCATCCATGACCTTAGCATCAAATATGAAACCAGTGTAAGAAAATGCAGGGTTCAGGTAGATTCCTGCAGCATGAATGGGACGATGGAGTGTATTGTTCCATCGCTCATCAAACACTCTCCATATCAGTTGTTTCTCAAACCCTCATCCCCCTTATCAACATAATAGTTGCAAATGGATTCTTTGACCCTATCCATGGCCTCATACAAGTAGCCCATTGTGGGCTTATCTCCATCAACTAATTGAAGAAACTTCACCAAATGTTCAATAATGCTACACACCTCCTGCACTCCCACCCAAAAGCTTTCTTGGTATGAGACTAGGTTGCATATGGCCTCTCCCTTTGGTTTGCGGCTAAATGATAAAGCATGCCACTCCACTGAAAGAAACATTCTCTTCACATCCCACATAGAATTCAAGAGAGATTGAAGAGATATGAAGCTAGTGGAAAACCGTGTAATAGCAGGGCGTACCAACTCCTTGTTACTGGTGAATGTTTTCATCAAATGAAGCACAAATGCATGATTATATATAAATTTTGTAATGTTTTTTTATGATTCAACAATATCCCTGACAAAAGGAATTTTTCCTATGTCATCCAACATCAAGTCAATACAGTGTGCAGCACAAGGTGTCCAAAATAAGTTAGGATGGCTCTCGATAAGCATCATGCCAGCAGCAACATAATTTACAGTATTGTCCATTATGACCTCGACAACATGTTGTGGACCTACCTCCTAAATGAACACATCCAACAAATCACATAATAATCATGCATCTTTGATATGTGTAGATGAAACAACAGATTTCATAAACATTGTCCCCTTGGGACAATTAACTAGTTCTACCCTTTTGATCATTCCAACCATCTGACATCACAGTGCATCCCGTGCGTGCCCATGATGCCATGAATTGTTCCAATATCGCAATGCAATCGGACTTTTCATTTTGAAGAATAGGCCCTCTCAAGTCATGATAGGAAGGGGCTTTGTACCAGTGTGGAAAAAGTCGGGAATAAATCCCGATTTTTTTATTTTTTTGGCTGGCCGATTAAATCCCGATTTTTTTATTTTTTTGGCTGGTCGTTTAATTTTGCCGACTTTTTCGAAAAACTCCCGACTTTAACGACTTTTTCAACTTTTGGACCCTTGCCGATTTAATCCCGACTTTGACTTTTTCCACATTGCTTTGTACCCTGGGCCAACAATAGCAATATCATCAAACATGGGTTGGTAAAATGGATTATTCTTGGCAATGGTGAAGGGAATGTCACTACATAGAAAACACCTACCCACCAGCGTGTCAGCGTCTTCCTTCTCCTTTTTTTGAGAGTTGACTAGATAGATGGTTGTGCACTAGGTGTGGCTCTAGGAACAAAAAATCATGAGGGAGTTGTGGGGTTGACTGTAGAAGTTGATGTTGAAGAATAACGACTCTCGTGGTCACTTACCACCACTCCACCCCTTGCCATTTTAGTCTTCATAGCTTCCTTGTTCAGTGTAGTTGATTCCATACCTTCTAATGATTTGAGGGCTCTATAGATGATTTTTGGAGTCACATCTAGGCAAAGTCCTACTACATGTCTTGGAATTTGAGCAAGGTGGAATTTCAATCGGAATACTCCCCTGTCATATGCTTCCCACACAATTTGCAACTCAAATTTGATCTATCAAACCCCCCATTGGCTTCACCAAATTCCCACATAGGGTCCAAATGTCTTGGCATATTTGTTGAACTCTTAATGCAAGATTGAATCTAGGGCACAAGAAGAATTTAAAAGGATAAAATTAACAACCAGCAGTTTGAATTTTTGACAATAAAAACCATCTCCACTCAATGAAAGAGTAATGGCAAAAATAGCACACTCAAACCCAAGCAAAAATCATGAAAAATATATGGAATATATGGGTGACTGAAACCCAAGGAAAAACAAGAAGAAAACAAAAAATAGGGTCAAATTTGATGCCCATTCCTAGAATTCGCAATCTGCTAAAGAAACTCGGTCCAAAATATTTTTTTTGCTTGGGATCCTAAATAACCTCGGTTTTATCCTCTTTCTCCCTTGTAGAATCATTCTCCTCCTCCTTAGCTCTCTCACTTTCCCCTTGTTGTTCATCAGCCTCGTGATTTTCTCATATCAACTCCGGATTTTTTTCCTAATCTTTACGATTTTATCGTGATTTTTCCGTTTTGAAAAAAATCATCGATTTTATCTGCCAATAAAATTGCCCACACAAAAAAATCACGAAACGACAATAAAATCACGATGTTCGCAACATTGACTTCACATTCACCAAAAATACCAAGTGAAACTATTCTAATAAAATTTACCAAGAACACTTTCCACAACATTTTCTACAGCATATTCATTTGAGCTACGATCACATTTGCTAGATCTATTTTCAAGCAACACGAGCATTCTTTATTTGGCATTGGTCTTTATCATTATATAATTTGCTCATGAATAGTTATTTATACACTTGTGATTATTATATCATTTCCTTGTAAGTTGTATTTACATGCTTCTAAGTTATATGTTGTGAATTATATATTGATGGTTGAATGTAATCCCGTGTAATTTCAATTAATTCCTAGAAATATTTTCTCATTCATTATAGCTTAAATCAACCTTAGTTGTTTTACAAACTAGCCCCCTTCGATTCAGTAGGAGTTAGCCTAGACAGAGGAGTTGAGATTTGAGTGACAGCAACTCAACTTGAGCCTTGCCCCCAAGGCCACGCTTAGTGGATTAAAGATTTCTTTCACGTTAGCTCAAGGTGAACAATCTAGATTAGGTGGCAAATTTTTTTGGCATCGCTGCTAGGGATAAATCTTTTTAAACCCAGAATACGACTTTTGTTTTCTCTCTTTATTTTTCGCTTTGTTTTATGTGTGTAACTCTAGTTATTAGAGCTTGATTCCTATCCATCTAGCAACTCCACTTATTGAAAACTCTACAAGGTATTCTACTAGAAGGAATCTAAATAATTTGATCAATCTCCTTCTTGAACCTAAAAAGGTTTATCGAAGGAGATTGAAACAAACATTCTTTTCGTAGAATCCTTGAAAATCTTAGAGACAAATCAATCCTTGATATCCATTTACTTTTTGAAACAAATACTTGTTAAGTAGAAATGGATGATCTATATGCTCCCATTGATTTTTCAAATGTTAATGGTTATCCACATTGTTGATTTTTCATGATCTTCTAATCTAATAATTACTTTCCAATGATTTCTTAACCAATTCATCTTGTGGCACATACATCATTAAGCAATTAGACATAGAAAATCTCAACAGAAATACAATAATGACAGTAGGATCATGAAGAGACATCCAAACACAAGAGACAAAATTTTACCCTAGGAAAACCCTAACTAGGGAAAAACCGAGCAATCTTTTCTTTAGGAGAAATTGTTCAATTCAAAAATACAATTTGAGTGTTATAAAATAACCTAGAAATTCCTAGGGTTTAACCAACCCTTCTTCCATGACCAGCAGACTCTCAAGATCTCAGCTCAGCCTTTATATCAATCTAAGGCTACAAGTTCTCTTTCTAGGGCTTCGACCCCTCCACAAAAACAAAGTAGCCGACCTAAGGCCTTTCAGCCTCATACAAATAGAACCTCGTCCTTCAAATTTTGCTTCAGAAGACTCCCTTTCTCGCAAATGTGAACAAATAATAGTGATCCAAAGTGTGTCCATGTTCGAGGTCAAATTGTCCCTTTTATAGTAATACTTTAGTGTCTCAAGGGGCACAACTCTTAGTGTTGGGTTGACTTAAACAATTGTAGCCAACATGTACTTTTGGAGGCAATTTTAAATTCAAATTTTAAATTTTAAATTTCCTTCTTTTTATTTTTCATTTTAGAGTTGACTTGTAGTGAAGAATATCAACCGCAACTACCAAAATTCAACAATGCCTCTTAGCTAAGGAGGTATTCACCTTGACTTCCTCAGATGTACATTTTGTTGAGAAATAAATTCTCCATCCCAAGAAAAGATTGAATGACATAGCTATGTTGATGTATCCATCAACTTCATGTTCTATACCAAAACCAAGTGGAAAGCATCCTGCATCAGCATCATGCAAAGGGATCTAGTCACCAACTAACCATATACCCTTTGCAAATGGATCTAATCACCCACTAGCCAAAACTCTTTGGTAATATGCTCAGAACCTTTTGACCGAGGTCAACAAGACTAGTCCTAGGTCACCAACTCAACAAGTAGGCACTTGGAGCCATGTCAGGAATGTTTAGAAATCAATGCTAGAAGAATTAGGGTTAGATTTCTCTTTCTTGATAATTACCTGTGAATTATGTTGCCTTCTTTTACTTATTTGTTCTATTATCTTTCATCAAGCAATTAACAAATTATGTGTGTATGAAGATCACAGAAACACAAGGCACAACATGTAGGCACTCTGCCAGAAAACCCCTATCTAGGGGAAAACCCAGTCAAAATCTCTTCCTTCTATAGTTTTCTTGACACTCTTCAACCTAGACACAGACCTCCTCCAACCACCAAGTCAACCTCCTCTTCTAGCAACTTCAACCCTGTAATATTCCTAATTAGCCATGGCTAATTGGAATATTCGATTTTGCTCGATTTTGCCTTCTATAGTTATTTATAAATAAAAAGGTGAGGAAAAGGGGGCATAACTCACTTTTAGAATAAAGTCACTCCCAGTAGCACAACGTTGTGACTTAAAGGGGAGCCAAGGGGGCCAAGGACCACGCAGAGGTGGGGCCCACGCAAGCACTTGGAGGCACTGCGCAGATGGAAAAGAACACGTGGCAAGAGAGAGACTACGTTGGAGGAGGTGGGCCTTGTGATTGAGAGAGGCCAACGCTATAAAGGAGAGAGGAACCTCCTCATTTTGGATTCAATTATGTGCATTTGAGCTAGTCACTTCGACTTGGAGCACGTTGGCTGTTTAGCCTGTCTGCAGCACTGTTTAGTGCATTGAGTGTCTCCGTTCGGAGATCTCGCCCTTAGCCCTGGGGGACTTCGAGTGCCTACTTGGGCAAGGTACTTTTCAGCAGTCTTTTGCAGTAGAATTGATCTTCCACGCAGAGGAGGAGCTGAGCATTTGAGGACTGCGCAATCTTGAAAGAGGGACATAGTTCCTTTTGGTGGGAGTTCTGGATTGGGGTTTTGAGGAGGATTTGAGCTGGGAGATTGAGCAAGGGATCAGCCCTTGCATATTGGAGGATTTTGGCTGAGTTTCAAGCGAAGTTTTGGAGGGTTTTATTTAGTGGCAGCACAGAGCCTTGAGGGACAGCGTAGATCCCCAAGGGGGTGAGTTTCGAGGGTCATTTATTTCAGAAAAGCTTTCTGGTTTTTTCTGGGTTTCTTGAGTAGAGCCTGATTCCAGAGTTTCAGCATTTTTTGAGTAGGGGAACAGCCCCAAATCCTCATTTGATTTCCAACAGCAGCAGCAGCACGGCAGTTCTCCAGTAGCTTGGACGCAGTTCAAAGAGAGGCCATTCCTTTGCTATTCTGAGTGTATTTCTTCACTTGCCTTGTGCAAGTCGAGGTGCCATCTTTCTTATCACCTCCTGTACTCATTCCATTACTCAGTATAATAAAATGGCTTAGCATTTCTCTCTGCATTTCTGGAGTATCTGCTTATATTTCATGTTTACACTATTATATGTTGCACCACTGTTATTTTTATCACTTTGAGCTTCCCGGTTACTGTATCATTTGTACGTATTTGGTTGGAGTTTGTTGGGGTTGAGGGATATCCTGGAAAAGGGATATTGCAGACCCAAAATTTCGACCCAGCAGTAACAGCATCGACAGCTTCAACTAGACAAGGAAAACTTCGATCTCCTAGAGGAATCCAAACGAGAGAGAGAGATAGCCCAAAACTTCAATTTTCTCTTTTCCTTCCTCTTTCTCCAACTTTGCACTTCTTTCAGACTCCTTTCCTTCTTCACACTTTTCCAGCTCTTTCTTCTGGATATCGAATTTATGAGTGAGTGAGAGAGTGCTCAAAATGAATTCGATCTCTTTGTGTATATAGGCTTAAGGTGAGGTCGAATTGCCCTGTTTGAGGCCGACTTGATATCCTTGAGGCCAACGTCGTGTGGAGGTGTGAATAAATCCTAGAAGTCCTCAATGGGGACTCTGACCTAAAACATGATGAGCAAGCATGAAGCTCATGCTTTAATAAGTCATTATGATGATAATAATAATAAATCTTTTTCATTCTTTTGACAAGTACATTTCATAATGACTCAAATACAATTATGAAGACCAAACCTAGTTACATCTTTCAACACTCCCTCTTAACTAAGGAGGTATTCATAATAACATATAAAAGTACAAGGAAGATCTCAAACCATATAAACTATGAAGAGTTTAGGCACCGTAATGCCATGGAATAGATTCCTGACCATGGCAATCTATCCAAGGTCCTCCAATAGTTTAGGCACCCACGATGCCATGGACTAGATTCCTAACCACGGCAATCTATCCGGGTGGGACTAAGATGGACTAAAGCTTTCATCCAGTCTAGGTACCATCAGGCTTACTTGCTAACCATCAACCCAAGGATCCAGGTGCGTATGTGAGGTCAGAGCTACATGACCAACGCCACCCTCCCTACTTCAGGATCTATACATCAACACATAGTGTCAGCCAGAAGTTCTCCCAAGCAATGTGTCTCACACGCAAAGCCTCAACAAATCTCTTCCAAGTTTTTATCATCATCAACAAGATCAAAAAAATATCAACTAAACCAAGCACGCTTCTAAGATATTCAAACTTCTTATTAGGAAGAGACTTCATTAGTATATCAGCTACCTGATTGTCTGTCTGGACATACTGTAGCTTCACAATCCCATCCTGCACCAAGCTTCTAATG
The DNA here is from genome assembly GCA_000404065.3 of Pinus taeda. Taxonomy (NCBI): domain Eukaryota; kingdom Viridiplantae; phylum Streptophyta; class Pinopsida; order Pinales; family Pinaceae; genus Pinus; species Pinus taeda. The sequence continues at coordinate 23,672 of APFE030007480.1, read as the reverse complement.
TAGTGGAACTTATTGTTGATATGCTTCGTCCTAGCATGAAACATGGGATCTCCAGACATCTTGACGCAACTTTGATTATCATAGTTTATCATAGTACGATCCAGAGGCTTCTCGAACAAATCTGTCAGAAGCTTCCTCAACCATACAGCCTCCTTTCCTACTTCACATGCAACCACATACTCTACTTCAACACTACTTAAAGCAACGGGATCTTGCTTTATACTCATCCATGAGATCATGGAAGATCCTAAACTAAAGCATCCACCTATAGTGCTTCTTCCATCAGTCTCACTGCCACCCCAATCAAAATTTGTGAATCCCATCAACTTGACTTCCTTGCTATCATACTTTATGCAGTGATGTATATTGCCAGAAGGATATGTCAATATATGCTTAGCAGTTATCCAGTCATCATGACGAGGCTCCAACTGAAACTGACTAAGAATGTTCACAACAAAGCATATCTTTGGCCTAGTATTTACTAGATACATCAAAGAATCCACGACCTGACGATAGGAGGTAGGATCTACGAGATTTGATTCAAAGCTCCTAAACATCATGAGATTGGTGATCATAGGAGTAGTCATGGGCTTGGAATCCATCATCCCAAATTTCTGCAACAACTTGATGATATACTTTCCATGCCCCAAATATAACTCCCCAGGCTTTTTCCATACTTCCAGACCTAGGTAATAGTGTATCAGTGCTAGATCCTTCATCTCAAATTCGGTTGCCAGCATCTTCTTGCATTCTTGTATCCTTCATTCCACACCTGTAATGAATAGATCATCCACAACCTTGATGTAGAGATTTGGATCATCAGAGCTCTTCACGAACCCAGTTCTTAGAAGGTATGCATCCATTCTTGCATACCATGCCCTAGGAGCTTGCTTCAAACCATATAAGGCCTTCTTGAGTCTACAGACATGAGTACCTTTGCTATTTACTTCAAAGCCTTCAAGTTTCTCAATGTATATTTCCTCATCGACGATCCCATTTAGAAATGTTGTCTTCACATCCATTTGATGGATATTCCATCCCATTGTAGCAGCTAATGAAACCAAAGATCTAATGGTAGTATACCTTGCAGTGGGTGCAAAGGTTTCTTCATAACCGCGTGCTTGATCTTGTAGATCCATTTGGAGGTGACAACCAATTTGTCACTAGGTCTAGGAAAGATTTCCCAAACCCCATTCTTCATGATGGATTGATATTCTTCTTGCATTTCCTTCTTCGATACTTCTTCATGAGCAGCTTCTTCAAATGTAGATAGTTCAACTTCAATCAGTTTTGTTATATATGTTGCATATCCAGATTATTTTTTCGGCCTTTAGCTTTCTCTAAAGGCTCCTTTCGTAGCTTCATGTCCTTTAGCATCTTCAACAGTAGCTTTTAACCAATTTGACTTCTTCCTTGTGTTTGGTATGATCACGGGTTGAATAGGCTCACTTGGTGCTTCTTCTTTTTCTTGAATTGTAGATGGATTGTAGCGTCGTACTTCTTCTTCTTCTAATATAGGTAGATATTCATCATCGGAATTAATAGGAATGTCCATGGATCTTTTGTAGGCATGATTTTCATCAAATATAGCGTCCTTGCTTACTTTAATATATCTTCCTTCCTTGATGTAGATTCTATATGTCTTTGGGGAGAGACTATAGCCAACGAAGATCCCTTTGATGCTTGTAGAATCTAACCTCTTTCGTTTGTCCTTAGGAATGTGGATATAGGCAGGACTCCAAAAGATTCGAAGATGGTCCACACTTGGCTTCTTCTCTATGAATGCTTCCTCAAGTGTCATATTTTCAAGAATTCTATGAGGACTACTATTTTGAATATATACCATTGTCATTGCTTTTTCTCCCCATTGCTCATATACCTTCTTCAATTGTCTTATTCTTTCTGTCGGTTACTCTGTTTTGTTTGGGATAGTAGGGAATAATAAGCTCCCTCTTAATTCCTGCTTCTTTACGATATGCAATAAATTTTTTATAAGTATATTCCCCACCATTGTCGGATCTCAAAGTCTTTATTTTTCTTTTGGTTAGGGTTTCCACTTCAGATCTAAATTCCTTGAATTTTTCAAATACTTCATCCTTTTTCTTGACAAGCTAGAGCCATGTCTTTCTAGAGTGATCATCAATGAATATCACATAGTAAAGATGAGCTCCAAGTGATTTGTCAGAGATAAGCCCACACACATCAGGATGAATGAGGTCTAATATATCATTAGACCTTGTTTTACTATTTGAAAATGGTTTTCTTGTCTGTTTACCCAAAGAGCATCCCTTGCAAACTCCTTCATGGTCTTCTTTAATATCAGGGATGACATGAACTACTTGATTAAGAGTGGGAATAACCTTGTAGTGAAGATGATCATATCTTCTATGCCATAGCTCAATGGGATTGATTTCCATATGAACTAGGGCTTGAGGAGGTGGTGTAATAACTCTATATAAGCTTCCTTCACGAACTCCGATAACCCTAGCTTTATCAATACTTGAATCTTTTCCCCAAACCAAGACCTTTCCATCAACAAAAGCAACTTTATCTTCTAAGCAAGAAATTGAAAGCAAATTCTTTTTCAAACCTAGAACATATAGTATGTTGTTGAGATGTAGTTTAGCTCCATTCTCTAGCTTCAAAGATGTTGATCGTAGGCCTCTAACAGCATAGATTTTGTTGTCTCCCAATTCCATTCCATGAGAAGATAGTTCCTTTGATAGAGTTTGAAGATGTTTACTTTCCCCTGTCATATGCCTTGATGCTCCACTGTCAATGATCCATGCATTATCATCATTAAGTGAACCTGTAAGTGCAGCTAAGAACCCTAGACTTTTCACCTTGTTGAATAAGTAGTAGAAGATCTTCTTGATTCAGCTTCCTGCAGTATTGAATCCCATTCTTATCATAGAGGGAGTAATCATTTCCTTCAAGCCAATGAAGTGATCTTTAATCTTTTTTTACCTTAGCTATCATACCATGTTGAGAAATCAATGCTAGAAGAATTAGAGTTAGATTTCTCTTTCTTGATAATTACTTGTGAATTATGTTGGCTTCTTTTACTTATTTATTATATTATATTTCATCAAGCAATTACCAAATTATGTGTGTATGAAGAGCAAAGAAACACAAGACACAAGATGTAAGCACTCTGCCAGGGAAAAACCCCTATCTAGGGGAAAACCTAGTCAAAATCTCTTCCTTCAATAGTTTTCTTGGAACTCTTCAACCCAGACACAAACCTCCTCCAACCACCAAGTCAGCCTCCTCTTCGAGCGACTTGGACCCAAAATTTCGACCTTGAAGCAGCAACATTTTGACCCAACAGATGGCAGCAGTAGCAGAAGTAGCAGCTTCGACTAGACAAGGAAAACTTCGATCTCCCAGAGGAATCCAAACGACAGAGAGATAACCCAAAACTTCGATTTTCTCTTTTCCTTCCTCTTTCTCCAATTTCCCACTTATTTTAGCCTCCTTTCCTTCTTCGCACTTTTGCAGCTCTTTCTTCTGGATATCGAACTTATGAGGTGAGGTCGAATTGCCCTGTTTGAGGCTGACTTGATCTCCTTGCGGTTGACTTGGTGTGGATGTGTCAAATACCTAATTTAACTCGAAAATTAATCTTTTTACATGATTCAAAAGCCCAAGAAGGGTCTCTTTAAAAGGACAATGACTCTAATGGCTCAGAATAAATCCTAGAAGTCCTCAATGGGGACTTTGACCTAAAACATGATGACCCAAGCATGAAACCCATGCTTTAATCAGTCATTGTGATAATAATAAAAAAATTATTTTTCATTCTTTTGACAAGTACATTACATAATGACTCAAATACATTTATGAAGACCGAACATAGTTACATTTTTCAACAAGCAACTCCCTGAAAAATGGTGAAACCCTGGGCCCATTTACCATTCCCACATGTTGTCGCATGCTATTGAATCACAAAACACTTGCCCGATTCTATAAGGCACTCACTCAACCCACTAGCCAAATAACCCTTGGAAATATGGTTAGGTAACCCCTGATCGAGTGTTGATACCTATTTTTGAAATCTTTGATTTTGTAATATGCTACAAAATCCCTCACCTTTGTCAAGCTTAGACACCCTAATTGGTTGTCAGTAACTCTTCTTTTATCTATTTTTCCATCTTGTTTTACCACCATTACCAAAAGGGGAGGACCACTAAGATACTTTACATATCACACCGCATCCATGCTATTAAAGATATAACTGTGCATGCTTATAATTATGTATATTTTCTACAGGTTGTCAGTTTATGGTTTACTGATATTTGAATTGGCCATGCTTAGTCGCATTATTTCACTACTCCTACAATCACAATACACATGTCAATCAATACGAATATATGATACATATGTGAATTATTGTATTGAGAATTATGGACAATGTTACTATTGAAACATAATTTTATAAGAATTATTGTGTTACGAGGTTGCCATATGATTATACTACAAGATATTGGATTGCAGATTGACCAAATTATTGAAAGAACTATGAAAAATTTGCCATATCACAAGTCTATAGCATTACAATATTATGGATTAATGTTTTGGTGCAATTCTATGGTTGTAAGCGTTACGTATTATAACTATGACATTGTATGAAAGTATATGCACTAAAAGGTTCACCATCGAATACCATGATACATCATAGCATCTGTTATGGCAACTTATATGTATTTATGTTATCTGAGGTGGCGTTTAGAATTTCGATCTTGGTGCACTCCGCACCAATATGGGACCTTGCCCAGTTGGATAGGAAAGGTTAACATTTCATATGGTATTAGTATGTTTCGTCGGATTGGTTGTCATTATTCTAAAATGTTTGAGGTCGTGGCAATCTGTTGCACTTACATTTGGAGCTTGCCCTTCAACACTAGATGATTTGGTTGTATGACATAGTTCTTGCATTTATGAATGAGGTTTTAAATTTCGATGGTTTGATAGACCCACATTTACTGATTTAACTTGCATGGCCTTGAAGCCCGCGAGCCTATACTGAGAATTTAATGAAGAGATTTGTGGTGGATATGGAGACTAACGCTGACCTAGGGCTTGCATTTGCACAAAAATTTCAGTTTATTAGACGAGCATTTAGCATTAATACTCATTTTAGGCTTTTACCAGTTGTAAAACATCTATAGTTACTGAAGGCTCTGGACTCGGCTGGGAAATTGCTCGCTATACAGTCAAGGATTGTATTCTTGTCAGTTTTAAGTGCATTTCAGGTAAGCACTTGGTTAGTTGCGCATTTCATTGTGCCTTTTTGACTAGTAGTTAGCTTCTTTGTGTGTTTATGTAATATCCCTTTGCAGGGAAATCCCTCAAACACAAGCAAACTCCAACAAGAGATGGACTGGGAGGGCGTTTACCAGATATGTCGCCTCTGGAAAGAGGATGAGATCTAGAGGCTACCTAGCCCTTTCCAGACTCTGTCTAAGAGTATAGGAGAAAAAACACAAGTGGTATAGTAGCCGGGAAGCTCAAAGAGATAAAAATAACAGTAGTGCAACATACAATAATGTATACATGGAATATAAACAGATACTCAAGAAATGCAAAGAGAAATGCTAAGCCATTTTATTATACTGAGTAATGGACAGAGTACAAGAGGTGATCAGAAAGATAGCACCTTGACTTGCACAAGGCAAGTGAAGAAATACACTCAGAATGGTAAGGAAATGGCCTCTCTTTGAACTGCGTCCAAGCTGCCGGAGAATTGTTGTGCTGCTGCTACTGCTAGAATCGAGTGGGGATTTGGGGTTGTTCCCCTTTAAAAAATGTTGAAACTCTGGAATCAGCGTCTGCTCAATAAACCCAAAAAAGCCCAGAAAACTTTTCTAAAACAGCTGACCCCCGAAAATCACCCCCTTGAGGATCTACGCTATCCCTCAAGGCTCTGCGCTGTCACAGAAGAGAATCCTCCAAAACTCTGCTCGAGACTCTGCCAAAATCCTCCAATATGCAAGGGTTGATCCCTTGCTCAATCTCCAAGCTCAAATCCTCCACATAAACCCAATCTGAAGCTCCTACCAAAAGAGACTACGTCCTCCTCTCTCAAGACTACGCAGCCATCAAAATACTCAGTTCCTCCTCAACTCCAAAGATCGATCCTCCTGCAAAAGACTGATGAAACTACCTTGCCCGAGCAGGCACTCGAAGTCCCCCGGGGCTAAGGGTGAGATCTCCGAACGGAGACACTCGATGCACTAAACAGTGCTGCAAACAGGCTAAACAGCCAGCGTGCTCTAACTTGAAGTGACTAGCTCAAATGCAACATAATCAAATACCCAAAATGAGGAGGCTCCTCTCTCCTTTATAGCATTGGCCTCTCTCAAAACCCTAAGGCCCACCTCCTCCATCGTAGCCTCTCTCTTGCCATGTGCTCCTCTCCATCTGCGCAATTCCTCCAAGTGTCTACGTCGGCCCCCTTCTCTACGTGGTCCTTTGGCCCCCTTGGCTCCCCTTTTAAGTTACAACGTTGTGCTACTAGGGAGTGACTTTATTCAAAAAGTGAGTTATGTCCCCCTTTACTCACATTTTTATTTATAAATAACTATGGAAGGCAAAATTGAGCAAAATCGAATATTCCAATTAGCCATGGCTAATTAGGAATATTACAGTCTCCCCCGACAAAATGTTGCTTGTCCTCAAGCAACTGAAGTGATGGATGCTACAAAATTCTCTCTCTCTCAAGTGGCATCCTCATCTGGTAAATTCTTCCAACTCACCAAGAATTCTCAGACCATCCTGCTCTGCAACTGCCTCTCCCTGGTATCAATAATAGCCTCTAGCTGCAACACCAAATGCCCCTCATCATCCGTGGGTGGTAGCTCATCTGTCACTGTCACCTGCTGCCCCAATGCCTTCTTCAGGCATGATACATGAAAAACATTATGAATCTTGCTGCCTTGGGACAGCTCCAACTCATACGCAAGCTGTCCAATCCTACGTATCACCCTGTATGGCCCATAAAAGCAGGGCTTAAGCTTCTCAGCCCCCTTCTGCTTCAGTGAAAACTGTGGGTATGGCTGTAACCGTAGGTAGACCAAGTCCCCTACCTCAAATTGTCTCTCCACCCGACCCCTATCAGCATAAAGCCTCTGTTGGTTCTGCGTTGTAGCCATATTATCCTTGAAAGCTCGAAGAATATCCTGACTCTCTTGGATCCAAATCTTGGCTCTCGGACCCTTGCTAGCACCAAACATCACGTCAGCAAAAGATAAAGGATGATATCCATACAAAGCATAGAATGGTGACATACCAATGGACATGTGATGTGTAGTGTTGTA
>APFE030007480.1:0-14519 GCA_000404065.3 Pinus taeda | reverse complement strand
AGGCGGTCTTGGGAATGTCCTGCTCCCTCACGCGAATCTGATGGTACCCAGATCTCAAACCAATCTTTGAGAAGAACTGTGCTCCTCTCAACTCATCCATCAACTCATCGATCCTGGGTATGGGGTACCTGTTCTTCAATGTCTTCTTGTTCAGAGCCCTGTAGTCAATGCACATCCTCAATGTGTCGTCCTTCTTCTTCACCAACACCACGGAAGAAGCAAAAGGACTTGTGCTCGGCCGAATATGCCCAAGAGCCAGCAACTCCTGAATGGCCCGCTCAATCTCATCCCGATAGGCCTTGAGATGCCTATAGGGGGTAGTAATCACTGCCTTTATGCCCTGCTCAAGCTCAATGGTGTGCTCAAAACCCCGGTCCGGTGGCTGTCCCGGTGGAATCTCCCCAAACACTGTGGCATACTAGTCAAGGATGGACTCTATCTCTGGGTGCACCGTTTGCCCTGTAGTCCTTGCCTCTGATGCACGCAGCTCCACTGCCCACTCTACGTCTCCCTTCCGGAAGACTGCCTCCATCCAATGAGCCGAAACAGTCTGAGGCGGATATGTGTGTTGTCCCAATATCTTCTCATGCCTCCCTGTCTTCTCATCATCCCACTCCATCTCTAGGGCCTTCCAATCTGTTGTGACCTTCCCTAGAGTGATAAGCCACTGAACACCCAGTATCATGTAGGTGTCCAGAATATTGACCATGAAAAAATGCTCAGTCAGTGTGTAGGTGCCCATCCTCATTGATAACTCTGGGACATAACGCGCACACACCATGGTCTAATCTCCTAGGACCAAAACTGAAAATCCATCAAAGCTCTTTGTCTGTATACCTCTCCGCTCAACCATCTGTGCATCAACGAAGTTGTGGGTTGCCCCACTGTCAACCAAAACTGATACTCGTTGGCCAGGTACTGTTCCCCGTAGGCGCAGCGTCAAATACTTGGGAACTCCTCGCAATGCTGCAAGGGCCCCTCCGGTAGGTGCAAAAGCTGCACCACCTGCTGCTGCTGGTGGAGGTGGCAAAGGCTCCTGTGCAACATGACTATCTCCTGCCTCCACATCCTCCTCATCCTCTTCCCCGCTCCTCTCGGAGAAAACCTCAATAAAATGTGCTTTGCCAGCAGCACATCTATGTCCCGGTGCCCACGGCTCCTAACAGCTAAAGCAAAACCGCTTCTTCTTCAGCTCCCTCCTGGCATCATCATCAATCTGTGCTCGTCCTGGATTCCCCTTTGGAGGCAAAATCCTCACATCCTTCCCCTTAGGCTGGAAAGCCTGTCTCTGGGGGTAAGGTGTCCAAGTCCTGGGTAATGCATCTTGTAAGTCCCGGGTCCTGCTAATAGTATCCTGGAGTGTGGCTGCTCTAGCAGATCTGACTAGACCCCAAAGTGGCTCTGCTAACCCCTCAACAAACATGTAGATCCTCCGTGTCGCGGATAGATCTGGCACCATCACTGAAACCCTCAAGAAGTCTGCAATGTAGGTCTTTGGGCTCACGATCTGTTTGAGCCTTGTCAGCTCAACAAAGTGTTGTTCTGGATCCCTCCGGTCAAACCTCTCTATCAATCTCCTGGTGAACTCGGCATATATCGTCACTGTGGAGTGTCCGAGTGTAACCATCCCATGGAACCACCAGTCTTGGGCCTCACCATCCAAATGTAATGTCGCCACCTTGATGGCCTCTGTCTCCGACATCTGGTTAAGCTAGAAATAGATGTCCAGCTTCTCCACCCAAGACTTTGCTGAACTGTTTGATGAACCATCAAACGTAGGCAAGTGGAATCTACTAGCTGTGCAGTGGGTGTCTCCATCATGATAATGTCGGTATCCTCTATGATGGTCGCGGGGTCTACTATCCCACTGGAGCTGAACAAAGTCTCTGAATGAGAGAGCATCCCTGAATTCCTGCCCATAGGCCTAGTACTCTGCAAAATAATTGCCCATATGACCGGACTCTACCTCCTGCTGGGCTTCGGCCCCCGTGTCTGCTCCTAAGAAAGTGGGCATGGTAGAGCATGTAGGGGCATGTGAGGCCATCTACTGAGTAGTATCACGCTGAGTGGCACCCTACTCTGGAAAATGGTGGGATGTACCCGATCCCTCACCAACCTGGAAAACCCATGGGTTCTCACGCTGTCTAGCCTCTACCGCCGTGAATCTCTGCCCCATCACATCGATCTGCCTCGACAGATCCTGCATTGATTTGAGGAGCATGTCCGCAAATCTCTTCCTGTCCTCATCTGCCATCGGATCCTCCTGCTCTGCGTCCACCACAGGCTCCTCTTGTTCTGTGTTCACCACAGGCTCCTCTATTTTGTGTCCACCACCCGAACACAGTCTCCCTCTCCGTAGGTGTTCTCCAACCTACGCTCAATATCTCTGTATTTCCTACCTCTGTAACAGATGTAGGGCTTCTCCCTCGGTGTCATAGACTGCTAGCTCCACAGGCTGAGCCAGATCTATACTCTGATACCACTGTAATATCCCTTTTTAGGGATATACCTCAAACACAAGCAAACTCCAACCATAGATGGACTGGGAGGGCGTTTACTAGATATGTCGCCTCTAGAAAGAGGACGAGATCTGGAGGCTACCTGGCCCTTTCCAGACTCTGTCTAAGAGTATAGAAGAAAAACACATAAGTGGTATAGTAGCCGGGAAGCTCAAAGAGATAAAAATAACAGTAGTGCAACATACAATAATGTATACATGGAATATAAGCAGATACTCAAGAAATGCAGAGTGAAATGCGAAGCCATTTTATTATACTAAGTAATGGACAGAGTACAAGAGGTGAGCAGAAAGATAGCACCTCGACTTGCACAAGGCAAAGAAATACACTCAGAATGGTCAGGAAATGGCCTCTCCCTGAACTGCGTCCAAGCTGCCGGAGAACTGCTGTGCTGCTACTACTACTGGAACTGAGTGGGGATTTGGGGTTGTTCCCCTCCTCAGAAAATGTTGAAACTCTGGAATCAGCCTCTGCTCAATAAACCCAGAAAAGAACAAAAAGCTTTTCTAAAATAGCTGAACCCCGAAAATCACCCCCTTGAGGATCTACGCTATCCCTCAAGGCTCTACGCTGCCACTGAAGAGAATCCTCCAAAACTCTGCCGGAGACTCTGCCAAAATCCTCCAATATGCAAGGGTTGATCCCTTGCTCAATCTCCAAGCTCAAATCCTCCACATAAACCCAATCCGGAGCTCCTACCAAAAGAGACTGTGTCCTCCTCTCTCAAGACTGTGCAGCCATCAAAATGCTCAGTTCCTCCTCAACTCCAAAGATCAATCCTCCTGCAAAAGACTGATGAAACTACCTTGCCCAAGCAGGCACTCGAAGTCCCCCAGGGCTAAGGGTGAGATCTCCAAACGGAGGCACTCGATGCACTAAACAGTGCTACAGACAGGCTAAACAGCCAACCTGCTCTAAGTCGAAGTGACTAGCTCAAATGCAACATAATCAAATACCCAAAATGAGGAGGCTCCTCTCTCCTTTATAGCATTGGCCTCTCTCAAAACCCTAAGGCCAACCTCCTCCAACGTAGCCTCTCTCTTGCCACGTGCTCCTCTCCATCTGCACAGTCTCTCCAAGTGTCTACGTCGGCCCCCTTCTCTACGTGGTCCTTTGGCCCCCTTGGCTCCCCTTTTAAGTTACAACGTTGTGCTACTAGGGAGTGACTTTATTCAAAAAGTGAGTTATGTCCCCCTTTCCTCACCTTTTTATTTATAAATAACTACGGAAGGCAAAATTGAGCACAATCGAATATTCCAATTAGCCATGGCTAATTAGGAATATTACAGTTTATTTATTTTTCCCTCCTGTTACTCCTCTTCTCATTTGCTAACTAGTCCCTCTCAGCTCTCTGTTATCCTATTTCGAAGTACTTAGTCATTTAACTATTGTATTTTTTCATCAAAATTAAAAGAAAACAGGGCTCCTCTCGCCCTTGCATTTTGACTATACCTTGTTGGCCAGTGAAGTCAAGGTCTCATGTGAATCACTTAGGGTTTCGTGCATATGAAAGAAAAGGGAAAAACCCAATGTATTGTCATTCAAAAGAATTATCCTTGCCATTTGCTCATTGTCTGAGTTCTAATTATCATGAAACCCTATATGTATAGAGAAAATATGTGTTAATTGCATGCCTATTAAACAGCGTCTTCCTGGTGTCCTATTATGAAGTGCACTCTATTTATCTTGCAAAGTTTCATTTTGAGCAAATGTATATATATATATATATTTCATGGGCTACTTCCAAAGTTTCCCCTGCAATTGCATCTCATTTCAAGGGTTTTTATTTTTGTGCCCTATGGGAAAATTCACCTCAGCCGCTCTATGTCGTCAAACAAAAACAAAAAAATTGGGGCCATTCATGGTGAAACTCTTGATCCCCATTACACGTTGTCTTCAAGCTATTTTTTTATGCTCTATTCAGAACGTCACATAGTCTTTTCGAGCCCCTCCTCTCTTGCAAATGAAATCACAATTCTTTACATAGTCTTTTCGAGCCCCTCCTTTCTTGCAAACGAAATCATAATTCTTTGGTTAAACCCTAACATGCAAATTGTTTTATTATGTTGTTCTTTTCCATAATTCTTGCATGTAAATTTTGTTGTTATTCTCAAGTAAATAAAATTCAACTTTGTATAGTCATAAAACCCTTGTTCGAACCCTAATTCAGTTCAGCTACTTTTAAGGAAGAAAATGACAATACGGGGTCCCGCTTGAATGAAATTGCCACTGAAGTATAAAGACTAAATAAATAAACAAAAGAGTGCATGGTTTATAAACCACAATTAAGGCAGAATTTTGGTATTGTGGCATTGCCCTTATTCAGCAAGAAAAGTAATTGTTTATAAGAAAAATATATGTTGCCTCATGGCAACAGTTCTGTGATTTGGGTTTGAACCTTTGTGGAAAATTTCCCAATAAAATCACAATTAAATTGGCAACTCATGATTTTTTCAGCTCGCCAATGTTATCAACCGAGTTTTTCACAATTTTTTCAAAAAAAGAAAAACTCAGGATTTCATCGTAAAATTCGTGATAACATCAGGGCTTGATCCATAAAATCGTGATAGGAGTCCAGGTTGCATATAAGTTAGGAAAAAGTTGATTTTTCCACTCATTTTGCACTCTAACCTTTGTTATTTGTGCTTGTGGAGAGAGGAGATGTTTGTCTTCTTTTTTTTCGAGGAAATATCCAAGCAGATCCACCCAAAGGGATCACATCCCACCAGCTTATTAGCAGGGCGTTGAGGAGAAATGATCTTGTGACCTCCTATTAGCAAGGTGCTTTTTAGGGACGGGAACTCAACCAATTGAGCTAACCCTCGAGGCTACGAGAGGAGGTGTTTGTCATTGGCCACGAGGAGGAGATTTACCAGTTTTGTGGCATGGATTTTGTGTTTTGTCCATTGCTCCACATGAGAGTCTCAGTGTTCCGATTTGCAGGTGCCAAGTATGTATTTTAATTTCTCCCTAAGTCTCTGTAACACAAATGAATTTTAAATCCATCTATCAATTTGTTTTTAGTTTGTTGTTGCTTTGAAATTTGAATCAAAGCATTTCAGGGTTCATTTACCCTAGTTTGTTTACCGTAGATTATTTATATGTTTCAAAAATTCAAAAATTCAAACCCTTGTATAATGAATATGAGTGTGTTCATTGTTAACTTCAGTGAGTGAGAAGAGACATTTAAAATTAAAAATTACAATTATGTTTGCTTCTTATGTGATGGGCGATTTTTTTTTCAATTTTTTTGTGCCATCGGTTCAAATTCAAGTTCAAAGTTTCAAACAAAATGCCGAGGCATTTGGACCCTTTGTGGGAATATGTTGAACCTGAAGTTGTACCCGGGGGGGGTCAATAGACAATATTTGACTTGCAAGTTGTCTAGCAAGCATACGTCAGGGGCCGTCAACCAATTAAAATTCCCTCTCAAGCAAATTCTGGAGCAAAATATAGAACTTTGCCCAGATGCAACTCCAGAAATCATCTGGAAGGCCATTAAATCACTGCATGATAAAGATGATGCATGTTGACCATGTACATGTCAACAGTTCAAGAAGCAGGGTATAAAGTAGCAGGCCAAAAAAATTTAAGTCAATGCCATCATTATTGTAATCCCAAATTCTGCAAGTTTATTATAAAAACGATTCTAGTATGACTATTAAGCCATGAAACAACACCTAGGTAAGCCTATGATTCTTCTCAAAGGGTTTCACTAGGGAGTTTTTTAACCTCCCCAAATTATGTGTGTTTGTAAACACGGATAATTGGCAGAGTTTTTCTCCTAGATATACCCCAAAGCTAGAGTGGAACTCATTGACGAGGTCTTAGGTGAGTCCTAGTGTTTACCGAGTCTATGTATTTTTCATACTATATCATGTGTCTAGTCACAGAATTTGATGGAGTCTCATGTAGTCTATCTCTATATGTATTTCCCCTTCTAAGGGTTGATATTGTAATATTTTGATGTAAAAGTGTTATCTAGGAATATTTTTGGTGAATGGTTCGTCATAATTAGAACACCATTACCAAAATATTTTTTAGATACACCAAGGGTGGAAAAATAAATAATCCTCCATTGAGTCATTTTAATTTTAATTTCTGCAAAAATAAAAATGAAATTAGCCAGAAATTATCCAAAAAATAAAATGAAGGGAAAATTAATTACCCTCCAAGTGGGAAAATCATCAAAAAATTATTTGAGGCTATTTTTAAAGGAAAATTTCAAGTCAAAGATAAAATGTCTCAGTTCCAAGGCAAAAGGACCCAGCCCAAATATCCGTTGGGGCAGAAAAAACTATTTTCCTAGCAAATCAAATTTTTGGACCAAGCAAAGAATTATTTCGCACAAGTAACGATAATTCTATTGTTTTAAGGTCCTCCATGGTCCAGAAGTCAAAGTTTGAACCCTCTATCACAGTGAACAAGGAAGGTCGGAAATTTTTGGAGATTCATGCCAGCTAATCAAGGGTTCAAGTTTTTTCCTCGAGGATCAAGCCATGGGTCGATGCATCTAGCTATTATTTCCAATTGGAGGGGTTATTCCCTCTCATTTTTCTATATAAGGAAGCTCTTAAGCTCCTCATTGTATCTTGATCTCACTAGATCGGATTTTATTTGTACTAAGCTAAGCTTCGCTGGAATTTCTGCATTGATAAAGACTTTGGGGTTTCAATTCAAGGTGTCTATCGCTTAATAATTCATGGTATGTGTTGAATGTGTTTAATGCTCTAATTTATGCTATCATTGAAGATTATTGTTTCATAGACAATGTGTTTATTAGCACGAGTATCTTGCTTTAGGTTTTGGGCTACAGTTAACACTTAGAAGTTGGTAGATCTTGCAGGTATCTCCAGATCTCTAGCCTAATTGTGTCAATCGAACCCTTTTGAAACTATTGATCTATTTTTCAAGTGTATAGAGATATTTCAGGTGATTCAACTCTTGGGGAAAGCCCAAGTTCATTGACTTTGAGGTGATCACATCATTGTTTGGACCTTAAGCTGATCTAACGAATCTATTTTGCAAAGTGTGGGTTTGTGCATTAAAATTAAAATTATTTCCATCAAATTATCTTGCAAAATCTATTTTTGGGCTATTAATGAATTATTTGCTAATTAGAGTCAATATTCTTTTGTAGCTTATTGTAAATATTTTGTAAATTATTCTAACCCTTGTATATTATTTTCTCCATTTATAAATATTTTTCGGGTTTTATTTTTCAATCTTTCTTCTAGATCTCATGGATGGCTCTATTTATTTGACTTGTAGGTACTTGGTCTCAAATTTTCAAGGACAAATCTGAAGCAAATGTTGTTGGGGTTTTAGGGCTAGCATCAAACTTAGGAAGAACCATCGAACCTATCCAAGAAGTGCGTTTGACATTTGAGGGTGGATCTAGGCCTTTTAGGGCATGGTCTACAAGCCCCATATCACGAAATTTGGATGTTAGGCCTGGAAGGGAAAATGCTAGCCCTAGAGGGCTTTTCTACTGCTGCAACTAGGATTTTCTTGAAAAATTATCCTCTGAAGTTGTTTTGCAAGTGGATTTTCAAGGCTAAAGTCATTTTTGGGCACCTTTCAGCGTTTGAAGGCTAGTTTAGCCTCGCCGCAAGGGTTAGAGGCCATTCTTGGCCTAGCCACAGGGGTTTGAGGGCCAAAAGCCCTACCCGTAGCCTCTTTTCAGCCTCCACAAGACGGTCGCAGCCCTAATTGGGCCTTTAAGCCTAGGTCGCAGCCCTCAAAGGGCCTAAATTCATTTTTCCAAGTGATCTTAAGGACTAATACTTTGTTTTGCAGGCCTACAATGATTTTGGCAAGGGTTTGTAGGGTTTTCTTCATCATATTTTGTCAATTTGTGGACTAATATTGGTTTTGTAGGCTTCTTATCCATTCAACAAGGGTTTCAAGGGCTCAAAACTCATTTATTTGGTCATACAGGGCCTTTGAGGCCTAGCTGCTAAGCCTAGGGCCACTTTCTAGGCTGGTCCAAAGCATTAAAGGGCATAAAAGTCCTAGCCCCTAGCTTCATCAAGGTCTGATCTATCATCTTACTTAGATTTGAGGGCTAATCATTTGTGTTGCACGTGTTTGGAGGGCGTAAGGGTCACCTCTTGGTGCTCCAACAGCTCAAATTTTCCATTGAAGCTAGGCCGCTAGGCCTAGAGGGTTAGATCTCTCCTTCTCTCCCTTTTCTATGACTGCCATTAGTAATCAGATTTGAACATTAACTTTTCAGTGGCATATAAATCAGAATATAAGCCTAAACAACTCAGTAATAGGCTAAACAACGCATGTAAGACATCATACATTGATTGTAAGGGCTTAATTCATCAATCCAATTGATTTATGGTGGTTGTCCTATGCATTTCTGAAGTCTGACATAAATTGCAGAGATCTGATCTGAGTTTGCAGACGTCTGATCTAATTGTTACAGTAGTATAATTATTGACATCTTGCTCCAAAAAACTCATCTAAGCAAGCCTAATGTACTAAAGAATCATCATCTTGACTAAAGGGCTGAATAAGCATTGATTTGTTTGATCTTTTGGGACTGATCTATAGCTGTATTGGTATTTTGTTCATTGCATCCATTGCATTCTTGTTGCATCATTGGAAAGCATAGCATTGGCATTAAAGTATCTCTCTCATTTGCATTAGCATATCTTGGCATTCTTGGAATCTCATTCATGTAGTTGAATTAGAAATCACTGTTAGCAATCTCTTGTTGAACTTGTCAATATTGTGTTTGAAATCACCTAATATGCTTCCCTGGATCATGATCTAAGTGATAAATGCTATAAGATATTTCTTGTGCCTAATTGCTTCATCATAATAAGCTTTAAATAAGATCTCATTAACACATTCTAATAAGTCCTTGAAGTAGTTGGAATTGCTAATGGTGTTTCATTGGAATTGTCAATCTTGCTTCATTTGAGATAGTCCTTCAATTGCTTCACCTAATTGTTCTTGTGTTGAATATCTCTATAAGCATTTGGATCTCAAGTAATTTACCTTGTTGAAGTACTCAATACATTAAGTAATCTCATTGAAGCTATCACTCACATCTTGCATTCACATTCTAAGTTAGAAGTGCATTCTAAAACATACCTCCAAAATAGAAGAACAATTTGCAGGACTCTAGACCCTCATTTGCAGTTAACATAGGTGACCTTGCAATTCTCTTTCGAGCAACCCCTTGTAGGAACGAAGGAATCTAGGTGGTTAGAACTCCACAAGTGTTGAAGAATCTAGGGCAATTAGTGATAATAGGATTCTTCTAGACTTGATAACAGTTTGTGAAGCACTTTTTTTCAATTCTTCTTGTTAGCTTGATCTTCTTCTTATTATTAGTGTATGTGTGTTTACTTCATCAAACTGCTACCAAAACACAACAAACAAGAACACAAGATATTGGCTCTCTGCCAAGGCAAAACCTCTCTCTCTTAGAGAGAAAAACCCTTTTGTAAATTTCTCTTATTGAAGCTTCTATTGATCAATGCCAAACCCTAGACCCTTGACAAGAATATCCTCAAAGCACAAGTCAAGTCTTTGTCCTTTTTCCGGCACTTCGTCCTCCTTCTTCCGGCACTTCGTTCTTCTTTCTCCGGCACTTTGTTCTTCTTCTGGCAGCTGATAGTAGTCTTGGTTATACTTGCTCCATAAGAGATATTCTTCTTTGATTCTTAGTAGGCTCCTTCACATATGAAGGGTACCTTATTTTCTTTCCAACCGAGCACCTTCTAAAGGTATAGTTGCAGACTTATTGTGACAGCAGTGCAGCCCTATTTCTTCGCATGTGTGAGGTGATACCTTATGAAAGTGACCTCTTCCTTCTTCGCTTGAGTGAGCTTCTTCTTCGCTTGAGTAGGAGGCCTTATAGGCTATGTTTCTAGCCCAAACAATGAAAGATATGTGACTGTGGTAGAGGGCTGCTACGACAGCAGATAGACCCTCTCTTTGTCACACGTGTGACTGTAATTTGACCTTAGAACAGACTTCCAACGCTCGGTTTTGTTTCCTCCTTCTTTGCTGCTCTAGAGGCTCCCTTTCCTCATCTTTCTTCACCCTTTTCTCGACTTCCTTTCTCGCCGATTTCAGAGATGCTCGATGCTTGTTGTTGTTGGAGTGGACAACCTCTATATATAGATGTTTGTCCTTTCTTTAGGCCGACTTGAGGCCGAATTGACTTTTATACTTTGGATTTGCTTCTTTGGTGATGTCGTTGCATGGAGGAGACTTGTGACTTTTCTTGGAGGTATTCTTTTGAGTCTAATATAAGTATATACATGGTGTAACATGCCCTTAAGGGTCTTCATCATTTCTTTTGACTCTTTGACTTCCCTATAGCACTTTAATATGTGCTAGACCTATTCAATGAGCAAGAAACTCATTGACATAAATAACAAAAATAATATTTCTTTTCTCTTATAAATACAAATATCAAAATTACATTTATGAAGACCGAACCTAGTTACACTTTCTTCAACAACAAGAAGTATTGTTAATGAGGCCATAGCCTCCTTCCTTTGGGATTCTCTCTACAACTTGCGTTCAAGACCAGTTCCAAAAGAATTGAGGAAAAGGAATCATTTAGATTAGGCATATAATTAAAAGTAACCAAGAGTCTGCATCTCACATAGATTTAGTTCGTGCAATTCATATAGGATAGAACTTGCATCTTGTAGCATTTGTTCATCCAGTAACTTGGATTCTACTTCATATTGTGCAAGTAATTAATCTCCTAAGGCACTGGTCTATAAATTGCGATCTTTAGAAATCTAATCAAAGTGCGCTTAATAACCATACTTGCCTCTTAATTTCAACCAAGTTGCTAGGCCATTTAGTTGTGTCTCCTTAACTTGTTGGTCCACAACAAGTTGTTCATCATATTATCCATAGGGACTACCCCTCTTAGTTTGCGGTTAGGAGACAACTTAAACGAAGAGGGCAGGGATCAAAGTGACAGCCCCTGCCTTGAGCGTTGTCGAAATCTTGTGTACAATCTGAGCGACAACAATGCCAAAGACAACAGGGCAGCAGTAAAAAGTCAAATTGTAGGGCGAGGAGTGGGGGGAAGTGAGAGTGTTTCTTCAACATCACATTCCACATCCACATGACCCAAACCCTCAAACTTTCTCATCTTTTTTGGTTCTTGGAACCACACATGGTGCACAACCTAGGATCAAGTCGACACTTGAAAAAGGGAAAAGGAGGAAGCTGACAAGTTGGTCAGTAAGTGTCTTCTACGGAGTGATGTTCCTTTCAACATTGCCAAGACCAATCCATTCTACCAAGCTATGTTTGATGTTGTTGTTGTTGTTGGCCCGAGGTACAAAGCCCCTACCTTTGTGTAGTTGAGAGGGTCTCTTCTTCAAAATGAAAACTTTGATTACACTGCTAGATTGGAGGAGTTTAGGGCATCATCGGAACACACTGGATGAACAGTGATGTCAAATGGTTGGACTGACCAAAAAGGTAGGACCATTCTTAACTTCTTGGCTAGTTGTCCCAAGGGGACAATGTTTATGAAATTTGTTGATGCATATGCATAATTATCAAAACCAAACTGGTCATTGAATCAGTAGACCCCCCAGACTGGGAACCAGTCAAAACCGTACAAAAACTGGTAAAAAAACCAGACCAAAAAAACGCTCAACCAAAAACACATAAAATATTCAAATTTTAAAGAAAAACATATATATTCATGTGCATCCATATGAATCCAAACCATTTATAAACAAATAAGAAAAAGTTCTCATTTATATAGCACGTAAGGGTGCACATAACCAAAATAGCACTGAGTGCAATCCATCTCTAAACCAAAAATACATCAACAAACAAGCTCCACATGGCCTCTAGCATCCAAAACAAAATTATGCTACAACAAATACCTACATATCGTCAAAATCATTGCCTATATTGGGATCTTCGTCATCAATATCACCCTCTAAGCATTAAAATAAGATAGAAAAAGATAGCATGTCAAGCTAACTTGCACGAAACGAGGAAACGGGTACGAGATTCTAAAAAGGGCATGGGTACGAAACGTGACCCCCCCAAATTTTGGAAACAGGGAAACACGATATATATATATATTAGAATTTAGGACATTTAAGAAATGTTATGTGCAATCATAAAGCATACATGATACATTATAATTTATTACATTTAAAGTTTAAACATTATGATTAAATTTACATCACATTTACTCATGAATGATCACATCATCACATAATGAAAATAGTAATATCGGAATATCCAAAATCAACCTTTATTATATATCCAAATCTCAAAATGAACCTTTATTATATATATGAGGTTGCAAGTACAATAAAGACTATGAGGCTGCAAGAACTATAAACACAAAAGACTAATCCTCATAAAAAATAGTAGCAGAAGCATGCTCAACAGTGGATGGTGGTGCTGAAGAAGATGATGGGCCAATTCCACTTGCAGGCTAGACCTCAATATTCAGGGCAGCAAGAGAGAGATCCAAATCAGGACTTTCTGGATCCACATCCTATTCTTTAGAAAGACCATTGTTGTATTCTAGACCCCTACGAGAGGCAAGGCGAAGGTTGGAGTGCACATAAACAATATCCTCTGTCTTCTATGAGCCCAATCTATTTCACTTCACAGAATGAATAAAACCATAGGTGCTCCAATTCCTTTTTGTCGATGAAGAGCTTGTCACTTGTGAAAGAACATGAATGGCAAGGTTTCGCAGATGTACACCATTTGCTCCATGACAAATCCACTACCTAACTGGATTCATGGCGCTTCTCTCCTCCAAAGTTGATATATCTAAATAATCATCTAACCCTGCAACAAAACTGGCAAATTCTTCCTTTACCTCCCTGTGTAGATGAGATGGAAATATTCTCATAAGGGCTTTTTTCACCCCATTAGCCACCTATCTATCCTTATGGGGTGCCTTCCTCTTCCCATTGCTTTGAGCAATAAGCTCCTCATCATAAAATTTGGGGTTCAAGGCATGTGCAAAAGTGTGCAATGGAGTGTTGAAATTGTTCCACCTATCAACAATGATTTTTTTTACTAAATCAGCAAAATAATCATCAACAAACAAAAACTGTGGAGACTCTTGTGAAATGATTTCCATAGTTTTCTCAACCATGGAATACATGCCATCATATACCTCTCCTAAGAAAGGTTGTTCAATGTCAGCATTCCGAAGAAGCTCAAATGCAGGGGTTGTGAACTTTAGCAAGAAATTTATCTTGCTCCACCAATCCTCATCAAGGCACAATCTACGCACCATATATCCTTGCTCTGAATCTGCTTGTCTCCACTCAACCCAAAGTTGACTCACCACCATAGAAACTAATTCTTTCTTAACCTCAACAAGGCGACGCAACATCAAGAAGTTTGAGGCATATCTTGTCTCAACAATTTTTAACAACTCCAATTTGGAGTACTCTCGAAATATTGCCTGAGATTGGTGGTGGTTGGTGATGAATTTAACAATCTCCCTTGCTTCCCCTGTGATTTCCTTTATCCAAGGAACTTTATTGTCGATCTCCTCTACGATCGGATTCAGATTATGGACAATGCAGGGTGTCCAAAAGATGTGGTCATACCTCCCCTCAATAATTAAACCTGCAGCTTTGCAAACTGGTGCATTATCTGTGATAACTTGCACCAACCTGTTAGGCCTTATTTGTTCAATAGATTTTATAATAACATCAGCAATGAACTATGCATCTTTTACCTCTCTTGAGCAGTCTTCCACCTTTAAAAACATTGCTCCTTTGGGGGAAGTGGCAATGATATTTATCAATGGTTTGCGCCTTGTATCTGTCCATCCATTTGAGACTATGGTAACCCCAGAGCTACTCCAGGAAGAACAAATTGGTGATAAGTGTTGGGACTCACAATTGACCAATTTTTGACCTTATCTTTTGCCGTATATTTACCCTTTTTACAGTCATAAGCAAAAGCTTTTATTTCATAATGGCATATTAACCCCAAGGTATGAAG
>APFE030007478.1:843-24262 GCA_000404065.3 Pinus taeda | reverse complement strand
CGAAGGCTTAAAACTGAGAAGGCACAGCCGTTGTCAGATCTAGCTAATCAACGGCCCAGATCTAAGTAGCAAATCGCATTGGAGGATTTGATCAGCACAGGCGAGCAGTGGCAATCAGCGCAAGACACCGCCAATCAGCGATCGGTGGGTTACTGATCCAGGTGGATGTTGGTGGCCACCCACCTATCCCATTTGGACCCCCACAACTATCTCTTTCAGTCTTTTCAGTTTCCTAAATTGTAGCACACTTTACTATTTTTAGCAATTTTTCGGGTCCTGAACTTCTGGAACTGTTTTGAGGCCCTAAATGACGTTTTTTTGGGAAATCTGGGGGCAACATGGGTCCATGGATTGATGTTGCCCTTCCCAAAGTGGTAGTTCTCGGATAGATCTCTCTAACGAGCTATCATACGCGTCAAATGGAGATCGTATGCCAAAGTTACGACCCCGGGAAATTGATGTACCAATTTACCCAAAATGGGGCCCACAATTTGGCGTTTCATCTTCTAGGGTTAGGTTTTGGAATGTGAAGGGTTTTCAATTGTTTCTCAACAATAAATAGACCTTCGAGCCTCATTGTAACATAGTTCAGAACAGTTCAGAGGCATGTAGCCGCCACATCTCTTCTCAGAGATAAGCTACCATCGGCCTAGCTGGTTGGTTTACATTTCTGGTTGTAAGCATATTTCAGTATTTTCCATTAATGAAATGAAGTATTATTTCCGCTGCATATATATCTTTATGGTTATCTTTGTATTTTGTTGTGTTCCTATTCAAATCCGGATCAGTGGTATCAGAGCGGTCTGTTTTTTCTCTATTTTTCTTTGCATGTCCCCAACGAGGTCAGGATATAAGGAGTTCGGGCTTGAATTGGTCGAACCGTTGCAAGACCAGCCTCGCAAATCCCGATGGCCTCCCATGGCGGATGAGAAGAAAGACGAGGGGGTAGGAGATCCTATCAAAATATTGCTCGAAGAAGCCCTCGAGCGACAACGGAATGTGATGATGGACAACTTTGCGCAGATCCTTCAACGGCTACCCAGAAGTGACGCATCAGCTTCCAGCAGCTACTCCGGAAATGCCACGCCCTTTAAGGTACAAGTTAATTTTGAAATCCCAATCTTCAAGGGTATGATAGACAAAGATGTCGTAGATAAATGGTTAAATTTGCTAGAGGGTTATTTTTCTGTTCATGAATTTTCAAGTCGAGAAAAGATTGTTTTCGCTCTTCTCAAAGCTGCCCCCCACGTCAAGGACTGGTGGGAAACCTACAGTGAGCAGAAGGATGAAAGCACAGGCTCACTATTTTCAGCCGCAGCCACTTGGGATTCATTCCGGGATGCCATCAAGGAGAAATACTACCCTGTCAAAAGCTATGAGGAGAAATACATCAAATGGACCACACTGTGGCAGGGATGAGACCAAGATGTGTCGGAGTTCACAAACATTTTTCATACCCTTCGCACACAGTTGGGTATCAATGATTCTGAGCTGCATATGGTACTCAAATACCGCGGCTACCTACAAAGATACATCCAGGAAGAGATGGAGTTCTTGAAAATCTCCTCACTCGGCAAAGCATACCGATATGCTGTCAAAATCGAGCAAAAGTTCAAACAAAAGAGGCGAGACTTTGGATCTGCAAATCCGAAGCCAAAAGGACAAAGCCAAGGCAGGGTAACCCAAGACAACCCGCCGAAGCCGCAAGAAAATAACAACACCATGAAACCGAAGAAGGAAAAAGGAAAGTGGTGTGAGTTCCACAAGAGTCCCACTCATAACACAAGTGAGTGTCGGACCAAGCAGTCACTGGTGGCTGAGTTGAAGGCTTCCAAATCAGATGCATGTTCCGACCCTGAGCTAGAACCCGACAAGGGGAATGGAAAAGGGAAGCAAATCATTGATGTGGATCCCAGTGCCATTTTTGCTACTGCCAAGATCCAGAAGAATGACCCCGAAGAGCCAGAGGAGGGGGAACGTCTTTTCCGCTCACAGATGTGGGTGAAGGGTTTGCCGCTACAATTCATTGTCGACAGTGGCAGCCAAAAGAACCTTATTTCAGCAGAGGTCGTGAAGTGGTTGGGCCTACCGACTACACCACACCCGCAACCGTACAGTATTAGGTGGCTTCACGAAGGACGAGAGCTCAAAGTTCACCAGTAATGTCGCCTTCCCTACAACATCAAACCATTCATAGATGAGGTATTGTGTGATGTTACACCTTTGGATGTTTGTGATATACTATTAGGCCAGCCATACTTATGGAGGCGACATGCTGTGTATGAGTCAAGGCCTCGTGTTGTCATTATTTCTTTGAATAATTCATTATACAGGATATCGGAGGTATCTCCACCTATCGCCACATCTTTGATCACTACTAAGAAAGGCAGCAAGCTCATCTCCCAGACTAGGAAATTCATCTATCTGGTTCACTCCCAAAGTAAGGGGAAGATTGTCACCACATCCATGACCCCCAAAAAGGGTTCCTCCACACAGCAGCAGTAACAAAGGGATACGGTCATGACAGAAAACAGGAACAACTTCTCCTCACCCATAGGGGTACCACACAAGTTTCAGGTGGGCAACAAAGTCTAGTTGCATCGACAAAAAGAACGCCTTACCAGAACCCATCAGAAGCTCAAACCACTTCGACAAGGTCCTTACAGTAGTACCAAGGCTATGGGGAATAATGCTTTGGAGCACATCATTCCTCCATTCCTTTGTTTGCACCAAGTGTTCAATGTGGATCGTCGTCGACCATGCTTCCCACCATTACTGGACACATCAGAGATTGTAGGACAAGTTCAGTAGATGGAGGAACTCAATGCAATGGGAACCATTGCTTCCTAAGGGGGGAGGAATGATCTAGGTGGATGTTGGTGGCCACCCACCTATCCCATTTAGACCCCCACAACTGTCTCTTTCTGTCTTTTCAGTTTCCTAAATTGTAGCACAGTTTACTATTTTTAGCAGTTTTTCGGGTCCTGAACTTTTGGAGCAGTTTTGAGGCCCTAAACGACGTTTTTTGGGAAATCTAGGGGCAACATGGGTCAATGGACTAATGTTAACCTTCCCAAAGTGGTAGTTCTCAGATAGATCTCTCTAACGAGCTATCATACGCGTCAAACGGAGATCGTATGCCAAAGTTACAACCCTGGGAAATTGATGTACCAATTTACCCAAAACGGGGCCCACAATTTGGCGTTTCATCTTCTAGGGTTAGGTTTTGGAATGTGAAGGGTTTTACATTGTTTCTCGACAATAAATAGGCCTTTGAGCCTCCTTGTAACACAGTTCAAAACATTTCAGAGGCATGTAGCCGCCACATCTCTTCTCAGAGATAAGTTACCATCACCCTGGCTAGTTGGTTTACATTTTTGGTTGTAAGCATATTTTAGTATTTTCCATTAATGAAATGAAGTATTATTTCCACTGCATATCTACCTTTATGGTTATCTCTGTATTTTGTTGAGTTCCTGTTTAAATCCAGATCAGTTACAATCAACAGAGGTGAGTCGACGGTTATCAACAGAGACCAAGGGAAATGAGCGATTGTGATTGGCGATTAAACATGGACCATCGATCGTGCTTGCAGATCGACGACCCATGTTACATCGCCAGATTGCTATTGGCGGAAACCATGGGGTAGGGCCTTTGCATATAATATGGTGTGACCCGATGATGGACCCGATGACATTATATAAGATGTTTTATAATGAAGTCCAAGGATTGGCCATTTTTAATGTGTTTCATGTATTTTCGTTATATAATGAAAATACGAAGGGAGTCTTGGCCAGTGCCGACAGTGATGGAGCTTAGACCCGAAAGGGTCCAGGAAGTGAAAAATATAATTTTTGAAGTCCGACAAAGTCCATTTTTAATGATTTTCAATGTTTTGGCACATTTTTGAAACATAAAGAAATCGCAAAACAAGCAGGATTTCAGGTGGGCCATGAGCGGTAGGTGGTTTAGGCCGAGCTCTCCCCAATGCCATATAGCAGCTGTTGCGTGTTCAAGATGAAGAGAGAGAAAACCACTCTCATCAGGCAATTAACTCCAGTACAAAAGATGTGCTCGAAATGGATCACCACCGTTGGATCTATGACTCCCAGATCAACGGTGGAGATGTGTTATCACTGCAAGGGTTGACCTGAGAGGAGAATAAGCCATTTTTGAGGACTGTTGGAGTCCAAAATACACAACGAAGGCAGGGTTTTCTCAGTGTTTCTTTGTTTTCTATTTAAAACATAAACATTCATTATTTTCAATAGAGGTCCACAATAGGGCAGTGCTATTCTGTTTTAACAGAAAGCATGCATTGTTAAACCACTAAAAAAGCCACAACAGATGCAACTCCTCCCCAAACTGACAAAGAGGCCCGGAGACAAAGACAAAAGGCTGGAAGTGGAAAGGTGACAACACATAATGATGCAGCCTGCAACAAAATCGATCAGGGAGCCTAGACAGCGCAACACAACCAAATCAACCAAAAATGATCATGGAACCATAGCACAACACAACCAGAAAAAACAAAATGATCATGGGGCATCTCTAGCATGAGAGAGCTCCCAGAGAACACAACAAACTACCCAAAATATCTAAAAGCGGTTACTCTTTTATCATAAAGAGAAAACCTCTAAGCCATGCTTTCCTATTGAGGGAATCAATCAGTTAACAAGATAGATTAGACAGAATAGGACTCCGAGCCTCTTAGAGCTCAAGAGCATTGTAAAAGGCCTATAAAAGGCTGAAAACTAGATGTAATAGGGGTTCAACTTCTGGAGATTGTTCCTCCTCTATTCCTTCAAGCCTCTCATCTTCATTCTAGAAATATAAGCTTCTTTTGCTATTATATGTTTAATGTCCATTATCTTTGTTGTTCAATGCTTGCACTTGAATAGTTTGTTCATGTTTTATTTTGTGTCTAAGGCTAGATAACTGTCATCTTATCTTTTCTTTGATGAATTAGATTTGCAAGCTTCTATGCTGCTTGTAGCTAACCATTCATATGTGTTATTATATATGCATCTACGATTACAGTCAGTATTCTCATTTGCTGCCTATAACTAGCCATTCATATGTGTTTATGTATGCAATCTGCTGGTACAGTCAGTATTCTCCATCTATCCATTGAATCTATAAATTATTCAGCATTAGTGTTCTAAAGCCTTGTATTGGTGAGGGTGTTCATGCATGTCTTGAGTGAGAATAGAGCTGAAATGATTATTTGGCTTGATCCAAACCATCATCCATTCCAACAGTTTTGAGAACAATATTGAAGATTATATTTTACTAGGCATCTCCGAGTTGCAACCTAGGAGATTTTCCTGGAGTGATAACATAATTGGCGCTGCTGCGGGGGAGAGGAAACTGAAGTTCAACTTCCCTAGGAAATGACATAGATCCAACTTTGATGATAGACAACGTCTGAGCACTTTTTTGGTTGTAATCATCTATCTAGTGACCCTACTAGAGGCAAAACCTCCTAGCGACTCCACTTCATATTTTTGGCTTAGTTTGTGAGGCATACTCAGAGAAATCCTCAGAAGTAACAAGTTGACCCAATACCTGACCATGAAAAGATCATCAAAGAAAGAAAGGTATTGCAAAAAGGAGCATCAGGTTCAGGTAAACCTAAACAATCTCCTATATCTCTTCAAGATACTAGCAGTGAAGAAAAACTCTTAGAGATTCATAAAGCTCCTTATTCTTTAGGTTTTCCTTTTGTTGTATGCCCAAAGGAAACCTCACCTCTTATCCATCATACTGCTTTAGTCTTATCAGTCACTCCTTAGCCCTCTATCATTCAAACTCCCAGTACTCTTTTAGCCACCACAGCTATGGCAGGTCCACAAGCAGCTACCAAAATGGAAAGAATCATAGCTGCTAGGTATGGACCTCTAATATTGCCACTCCTTTGAATGCTATGCCTACTAGAGAATATTAGAAGTATATGCCTAAGTTCACTGGAACTGAAGGTGTTTTAGCTGAAGAAAATCTTGAGTCATTCTATAGCTATGCTAATAACATGGACATTAGTGAAGATGATGTCTGGATGAAAGTCTTTATCTAGAGCCTAGATGGAGAGGCTAGAAAATGGTTCAGGGCACTGACCCCAACATCTATAGCAGATATTAAGGCCTTAGATGATACATTCCTAAGGCATTGGGGGGATAAGAAGGATCTCCTTTACTACCACACTGAGTTTGGGAACTTACAGAGGAAAAATGGTGAGCTGCTATATGATTTTAGTAAGAGATTTAACTGCATGTACAACAAGATATGAACTGAAGTGAAACTAACCACTACCTCTGCTAGACTCATCTATGCCAGCACCTTTGATTTTGACTTTTGTTTACTGCTCAGGGAGAGGTGATGTGCTTCTTTCGCTGAAATGAAAGATGCAGCCCTAGAAGTAGAATCAAACATCATGGCTACAAAAAAGCTCAAAGGTAATGCTGATAGAAGGGGACAGAGGGGCGAGCCTTCATCATCTTCAGATCCCAAGATTGATAAAATGGCCAAGATAATAGAGTCATTATCCTCTGAAGTTTCCAAATTAAAGGTTGAGCAACATTCTTGGAAAGGAAGGGCTCCTAATACCTTTGCTCCTCCAAATCCAAATTCATATAGAAGAGAAAATGAGCAGTTGCAGATTGTGCAAAGAAATAAAGATGTCAATGAAGACCAAAAGTTGAAGACTCTTTTACAAAATACAGTTATGGAAGAAGAGCAGTTTGAAGAAGATGATGAGATCCATTATATGGAAGGCAAAGGTAGTGCCACCTTTTTAACCAAAGCTGCATATGGGAAGTCATTATTCAATGACCAGATCAGCTAAGAGTGGGATGGTGAAGCTATTCTATAAACTGAATATCAACACCGATATAATTTGAGGTCAAAGATGAATAATATCAAGGAGACTCCTATTCATAAAGATGTTGTCCCTACAGAACAACAAGCTAATAAGCAGAAGAAACCAGCAGTTGATCCTATCATCCTCAAAGCTCCAGCCATAGAGGTAAGAGGCCTTGACAAGTCCCATTCTTTTTTCAGTTTTCAATCAGAAATTCAGAAGCCAAGAATACCTATGCCCTAATTGAACCAGTGAAGAATGAGTCCTTTAAGAAATCTATCCTTGAGGTTCTTGAGCCTAATGCCATCCAAGCTTTCATTGACTATGTAAATCTGCAAGATGACCAACCAGCTATTATTCTCAGCCCAATGATTGAAAATTGTGAAGACATCTCCCCATCATTCTATGTCTCTCTGACTATTCATGATAAAATCCTTCATAATTTCCTTCTGGACAATGGAGCCAGCCATAATCCAATGCCCACAGCTGTCATGGATAAGCTCGGTCTTCACATTACCAAGCCTTATCAGTTGGCCTCTACACAGCTTAAAAAACCAATTTTCCAGATCACAGAGGAAGAAGGGCCATAGATTTGGGACATGTTCTTTCCTAGGGCTTGCTTTAAGGAAGCTACAGGAACAGGTGAAGTCCTTGTGTCCCCCACACAAGAATGCATTGATTCATCTTTTATATTAAGTTTCAGGTCACAAATGACATAGCAGAGTGTGAGGCAAACCTTATCATTCAACAGGTATACACAACCTACCAAGAAAAACATCCAAGGCTGAAAGAATACAGAGAGGAGGTGAAATATAGACCATCTCTCCCTGATAATGTCAAATGTTGGAAATTTTTTGAAGACGATGATCAAATTAATAGGCTTTTGCAAGGATTTGATGAATTTTTTGATATACACATTGACAAAGAGAAAGAAACCTTTGATAGAAAGGTAAAAATGGTCAATTTTCAGTTTGGTGACTATTTTCTCAAAAGGAATGAATTAAAGGAAGGAGGAGATGTTTTTTATGGCCCATTCAATGGGTTATTCTTTGAAATTTATTTCCGTTAAGGCTTTCAAGACTTGGTATTGTAAATATGTTGTTTTCAAGTTTTTATTTCATGCTAAATAGACTCCATGCCCAAATAAACACTAGGAGGAATATTTGGTCTTGGTTTTTACAGGAAAGGCATTGTTCTATAGTTCTTGAAACCTCACAGGGAGGCTTTCATCCCCAAAAGGAGCCAATGTTACCTTTGTTGGTGTTTGGCCCAAAAATGGATCCAAAACACTCCAAAGTCTCCAAAGTTTGCTTAAAATCATGCAAATGTATCAAAATAAGCTCCAAAACACTCCCTAAGTCTTCAAAAGTGCTTAATATCATCCAAAGATCAAAACAAGCAAGGGAGGAGAGCCCTTGGAAGGGCAGAAATGCACTATCGGGAGTCTAAAACACTTCAAAATAAAAAAAAACCATTATCCCAGGCTTAAAATGGCCCAGATCTAAGTGGAAAATCGCATCGGTGGATCCGATCGTCACAGGCGGGCAATGGAAATCGACTCAAGACACCACTAATCAATGATAGCCGATGATTGGGTCGGTAGGTCATAATCGACAGAGGTGAGTTGGTGGTTATTGGCACAGACTAGGGGCAATGAGCGATTGCTAACGGCGATTAAACATGGACTGTCAATCGCACGCGCAAATCAATGGCCCACGTTACATCGCTGGATTGCTATCACCAGAAACCATGGGGTGGGGCCTTTGCATATACATATGGTGCGACCTAATGACTAGACCCGATGGCATTATATATGATGTTTTATAATATTTGAAGTCTGCGAATTGGCCATTTTTAATGTATTCATGTATTTTCAGTATATAATGAAAATACGAAGGGAGCCTTGGCTAGTGCCAATAGCAATGGAGCCCAAACCTGAAAGGGTCCAGGAAGTGAAAAATATAATTTTTGAAGTCTGTCAAAGTCCATTTTTAATGATTTTCAATGTTTTGGCGCATTTTTGAAACACAAAGAAATCATGAAACATGCAAGATTTTGGGGAGGGCGTGGGTGGTAAGTGGTTTAGGCTAAGCTCTGCTTGATGCCATATAGTGGCTGCCACGTGTCTAAGATGAAGAGAGAGAAAACCACCCTCATCGGACGATTAACTCCAATACAAAAGAGGTGCTCAAAATGGATCACCACGTTGGATCTAGGACTCCTTGATCAACGGTGGAGATGTGTTATCACTATGAGGGGGAACCCAAGAGGAGAATAAGTCATTTTTAAGGACTATTGGAGTCCAAAATACACAGCGAAGGTGGGGTTTTCTCAGTGTTGCTATGTTTTCTGTTTAAAACATAAACATTAATTATTTTCAACAGAGGTCCATAATAGGGCAGCATTATTCTATTTTAATAGAAAGCATGCATTGTTAAACCATTTAAAGGGCAACAACACACGCAACTCCTCCCCAAACCGACAAAGAGGCTACGAGATAGAGACAAAAGGCTGGAAGTGGCAAGGTGACAACACAACATGATGCAACCTGCAACAGAATTGATTAGGGAGCCTAGATAGTGCAACACAGCCAAATAAACCAGAAATGATCATGGAACCACAACACAACACATCTAGAGCAAAAAAATGATCATGGGGCATCTCTGGCATGAGAGAGCTCCCAGATAATGCAACAAACTGCCCAAAATATCTGAAACCAGTTACTCTTCTGTCAGAAGCAGAAAAGCTCTGAGCCATGCTTGCCTATTGAGGGAATCAATCACTTAACAAGATAGATCAGATAGATTAAGATTGCGAGCCTCTTAGAGCTCAGGAGCATTGTAAAGGCCTATAAGAGGATGAAAACTAGATGTAATAGGGGTTCAACTTCTAGAGATTGTTCCTCCTCTGTTCCTTCAAGCTTCTCATCTTCATTCTAGAAATATAAGATTCTTTTGCTATTATATGTTCAATTTCCATTCTCTTTGTTGTTTTATGCTCGCACTTGAACATTTTGTTCATGTTTTCTTTTGTGTCTAAGACCAGATAACTATCATCTTATCTCTGCTTTGATGAATTAGATTTGCAAGCTTCTTTGCTAACTGTAGCTAGCCATTCATATGTGTTTATGTATGCAATCTGCTAGTACAATCAATATTCTACATCTATCCATTGAATATATAAATTATTGGGCATTAGTGGTCTAAATCCTTGTATTGGTGAGGGTGTTCATGCATGTCATGAGTGAGAATAGACCTAAAATTATTATCTGATTTGATCCAAACCATCATCCATTGTAATAGTTCTAAGAACAATATTGAAGATGATATGTTACCAGGCATCTCCGATCTGCAACTTAGGAGAGTTTCCTGGAGTGATAACAGGTCCCACCAAAAGTCATAGAAATGATTTGAGCCTTTTTGACTTAAAAACTATAGGTATTAATATTTTTATTATGGAAGGGAAGTTAGTGAGTGTCATGGGGGTTAAAATGAATGAGGGGATGATAAGTAAACCACATTGTGAACCATTTCTTTTGTTTTGTTTACCACTTATGCATATTTAAATGATGCATTTGAAACAATGACATAAGTGCTTTTTGTATCAAATGACATGATATTTCTGCAACCTTTCTACTACTTACCCACTTACGCATCCTACTACTTTTTCTTCACTTTATTTGGGTGCATTTAGGCTGGCAAGCCATTATCAATCTTTTTATTTTCTTTACGAAATAAGCTATCTAATTCTAACCTTATATCCTCCAAGGGCTCAGATTAAACTGATGAGCTCCTTTAATTCACTCTACCTATCTAATGATCTACCAAGATTACACTGTTTGGTCATATTTATTCACTACCTATAAACATAAAATTCAAAGTATAAAATAGCCAAGTTTAAACATTTTGACTATCATGGATTGTGGCATAAGTAACAAGCTGCACATAATCATTTATTATGCATGAAAAGTAAATAGTTGTGGCAGTTTGACTTGCATACTTTCATGGTCTCTTTTTGTCTTTTGTGGTTCTATATTTCATTTTTTTGACCTATTTTCATTCTTTTTGTCCTTTGATTATTATTTTAGGACATACCCTCTTTACATTTTTTAATTCTTTTAATATGGAAAACATTTGCAGAAAGCAAAGGTATGTACAATATTATAAGGCTTAATCTTAGTCATTGAAACTTATGACTCCTATTGGTATAGGAACCTAACAGATTGTTTGCATACAGGCTTAAAAATCCCACTACATGTGGAATATCGAGCCTTGTGTAGACCATTGCATACATTAAGCTTCCAATTGCTTATGCATATAAAACTTTACATGTATAATCCATCTCTTCTTGAGTCTTGGAACACATCTCCTTACTTACTTTGAAATGGCTAGCCAAAGGTGCACTAACTGTTTTTTCATTCTGCATATCAAATATTTCCAACACCTTTTCTATGTACTCAGTTTGAGATAATGTTAATTTGTGGATTTTCCTATCTCTAGTTTTTCTCATACCGAGGATTTTTTTTGCAACACCCAAATCCTTCATTGCAAATGGATTTTCCAATTTTTTTGACCACATTTATTTCCTGCATGTTATACCCTGCAACAAGCATGTCATCTACATACAAAAGTAATATAATTTAACTACTATCATTTTTCTTTTTAAGATAAACATAATGGTCAGAGTGACATCTAGTATAACCTTGTTCAAACATAAACCTGTCAAATTTTAGATACTACTTCCTTGGGGACTTTGTTAAGCCATACAACCTATTCTTCAATTTGCACACTAATGTTTCCTTCCCTTTGAATTCATACACTTATGGTTGTTGCATATATATTTCTTCCTCCAAATCCCCATGGGGAAATGTTGTCTTTACATCTAATTGCTCAAGATGCAAATATTCTGCTGCCACTAAACTTAAAATAGTTCTAGTTGAAGTTATTTTAGCAATGGGAGAAAAAATTTCATCAAAGTCTAAACCTTTCTTTTGTGCAAACCCATTCACCAAAAGTATAGCCTTATACCTTTGTTTACCTCCATCTTCTTCCTTCAACCTATAAATCCATTTAGAGTGCAATGTTGTTTTACCTGCAGGTAACTTGACTAAGTCCCAAGTCTAGTTATGCATCAAGGAGTCCATCTTTCCTCGTTTCTACCTGCATTTCTTCTTCACATATTTTTGGTTCACCAGAATCAATCAACAATACATAATATAATTTAGGAGAGTATCGTTCAGGGGGTCTACTTATCCTAGCAAATCTTCTAACACAACTTTCAGGTGTTTGAGGTTCCTGTTGGTATTGTGATTGTTGTTGTTGTTATGGATTCTGATCATTATGATTTCCAGTAACCTTTACTTTTTTTGTGATCTCATAAAGCAATGTGTATTCTTTGTTTTCTTTTTCCTATTAATTTCCCTGCATGTGATCCTTGTACAAGGAATTTTAATTGAATATGACATCTATGCTCATAATCATATAAGAGATAACCAAAATCATTAACACCATATCCAATAAAGGTACATTTCTTTGATTTTTCCTCAAGCTTTGTTTTATTTTATTTATTAATTTGAATCAAGGTTTCACTACTGAAAGTCTTTAAAAATGAGTAGTTTCCTTTTTACCTATCCATGCCTCCTCTGCAATACCACCATCCAAGGAACTTAAAGGCACTCTATTTATTAGATAAACAACAATATCTACAACATCTTGCCAAAATTGTAATGGTAATCCTGGATCCAATCTCATGCACCTTGCACACTCCATGATTGTCCAAGTTCATCCTTTCTGACACACCATTTTCATGTGGTGTTCATGGAACTGTATTCTCTCTATGAATCCCATGCTACAAAAAATAGTTATCAAACTCTTTGTTGTAGTATTCACCTCCATTGTTGGATTTGAGACACTTCAACTTCTTTCCTATCTCATTCTCAACCAAAGCTTTCCATTTCTTGAAAGTATCAAATATATTAGATTTATTCTGAATACAACAAATCTAGGTTTTTTTAGTTCCATCATTAATAAAAGTAACATAATAGTGAGATCCACTTAGATATGATAACTGAGTAGGTCCACATACATTTGTATGCACAAGCTCTAATTTTTTTCTCTTATTTTATTTCCCAACTCTGATAAATCTGACTCTCTTATGTTTTCCATAAAAACAATTCTCATAGAAATCCAAATCAACATGCTTCAAACTTGACAACAAATTTCTTGAGTGAAGAATTTTCATCCCCTTCTCACTCATGTTCCCGAGCCTATAATGCTACAATGTCGTATCAGCTCTTGTGGAGGTTGAATCATTAACAAAATTATAAATACCATTGTATAAATATAATGTACCAATATTTTCTCCTTTTGTTATTGCAAGGACTCCTTTAGTGACCTTCCAAGTTTTTTCTATAAAAGTAGTTACAAAACCATTACCGCCTAATTGCCATGTTGAAATTATAATTTTCTTCAGATATGGAACATGTATTACCTCCTTTAAAAAACATTGGTTTGAATTTTTTTGTTTATAAAAACCTTACCCATTCCAATGATTTTATAGGGTTTATCATCACCCAGACAAACTTGTCTAAAATCTCCTTGAACATAGTCATGAAAATGTTTCCTATCAGGTGTGGCATGGAATGAGGCTCCTGAATCTACCACCTAGGCATCACTAATATCTAATGAAAGAATAAAATCATATTGCAACACATCACCTATCAAATGCACTTCATGATTGTTCTCTTCCTGTCTATTTCCTTCTTTTCCCTTCTGAGATTTGAAATCTTTCTTTAGGTGTCCTTTCTTCTTGCATTTCTAGCACACTATCCCCGATATGGATTTGGATCTTCTTTTTCTTGACTTACTGGGATTTCCTAGGCTCCTCCCTCTTTCCATTTTTCTTCCCCTGGTCTCTGCAGTCAAAGCATTACCTAATGTATCACCATAGTTTTTCCATTGCATTTCCTCGCTAAGGATGGCACCAACAACATCATCAAACTTTAAAGTACTATATCTAGAGATATAGTTACTAATAGCCATAACTAATCCATTCCAAATTTCTGGCAATGAGCACAAAAATAACAGATCCCTAACTTCATCATCAAAATATACCCCTATAGAACTTAATGAACTGGTAACCGTGTTAACTTCATTTAAATCATTAGCAACAGATCCTCCTTCTCACATTTTCTTATTAAATAAACACTTCATAAGAAATAACTTATTTGAGGTTGAGGGTTTTTCATATTGTTTGGCCAATTCCATCATTAAACCTTCTATTTTCGTTTCCTTTGAAATGTTAAATGCCACTGATGTTGCCAAACACAACTGTATTGTTTGTAATGCCTTCCTATCAAGAGTCTCCCATTCTGTGTGTTATCTCAAAATCAGACCCTGGAAGGCTGCGGACCAGGAAGACTTCAAGTAACTATTTCAAACCAATATTTTGACTAAGGCTTAGCCTCCTTAGCCTGAGAGGGTTCTCTCAAAAGGGTTATTGATTTTGACTAATGATAAGATGGCTAACTCTTGTGGTGTAGCAACATTGACAAATATAAAGGCTGGATAAACATTACATAAGTTTCCATTGGGCCTATGGATTCAATCATACTTCAGTAAACAATGATATTGCCTTTACATAGAAGTCAGGGCACTTAGCATTTAGATGTTCAGAACACAACTCATATAAAACCACAGTTCATACATGCATACAGGAAATCAGAGCACAATCAGTGAATTCTGGAGTGATTACACACATATATGCAACTGTAAAAGACATTAAGGAAAGAACAAATCACACATTCTGAACATGAAAATCCTTTCATGAATCTGGAGAAAAAAAGAAGTTAATTTATATTATTGAAAATGGGTCTTACATAAGCCAAAACAGTACTTTCTGTTATATAATTTCCAACCCTCATTACATTGTTGTTTCAGCTATATATAGAATCCTTATTCTAACTAATTCGAGCTTCCTCCTCCAGCCATGAGGGGAATTTAATAACTCGATCCTTATCTCTAATGACACCTATCAACTATTTAACTGACTATTAAATACAATAAAGTGCTGACTGGAATTTTAAAAGTTCTAAATTAACTATGACTCTAACTCCATTTTCCATGCAATGGTGGCTTCTCCTTGTTCTTTGACGCCTGGTCCTCTTTAGATTTGGATGAGCTAGATGTTTAATATGCCATATTGACCTTGAACGCTGAATCTTTAACTGCCCAGTAGTATTAGGAGATGTCCCTTGCTTCTCAGCCCCTGTTTTCCTTAAATTGCTCGAATGTATAACATCATGTCTTCTGGCCTTTAATAACCCAAAATATGGAACACTGCCACGTTCTTGATGTGCTGTAGGCTGCATTGATGGACATGTGTGCAGGCAAAAGTTCCTTGTATGCAAATTATTTAATACCTTTTGAACGGTGATAAAGAGACTTTACAGCAGACATTTAAACTTGGGTTAAAATATTTCACCTTTTTAAATGTACACTTGTCTTGATCTGAATGGCTATTGTAGCTCCATCTAATGTCTTGCGTACCCTTTAGGTGTCTCTCTTCCTCAAAATTCCCATTCATAATACAAAATTGCCTGTCTGCGTTAAAATCATCACCTACAGCAGTTTCGTAGCGCGCTACGAAACTGCTGTTTTATTTAAAACAGCTTGCTTTTGACCCAAGATTTTTATAAGCAATCACCCTCTGCAAGCAGATCCTTAGGAGTGAGACCATACAAATGGCAAAGATGTGACTTAACCATGATTGGAAGTCTCCTAACTAGCAATTTGAGCATCTTCTTCTTCTTCAACACCCAACAATTCTATAATGCC
The DNA here is from genome assembly GCA_000404065.3 of Pinus taeda. Classification (NCBI taxonomy): domain Eukaryota; kingdom Viridiplantae; phylum Streptophyta; class Pinopsida; order Pinales; family Pinaceae; genus Pinus; species Pinus taeda. Next base: position 8,572 of record APFE030007478.1, on the reverse strand, counting down.
CATTTCCATAAGATATTTGAAAGGCTTGCTGCTTTTCTTAAATTTCTCAAGATGCCGTTTAGATATGCAGAGCCTTTGATTTTTAACAATAAAAAGATGCCTCATAAGCCTTCCAAAATCTGAGAAAATCTGAATCTCATTTTTCCCATCATCCTTTTTAATTTCAACTTGAGGATGGATGCAGTGCCTGCGACGTAGATCTCGCAATTTCTCTACAAGAAAAATAGGATTATCAGAGGTCCCCACCCACTCTCCATTCAAAAAAAATTTCGTTCTGCACTTTGCCTCTGATGATGGCATCTAGTCAAGTTTTGCAATTCCGCATCGATTCAAGACCTTAAGAATAGGTTCTTCAGGTAATTTCAAGCTAACAACTCCTGTCACAGCCAAATTTTTTTACTAGTCCGCAGTTTTCACCATCAGGCGTTGAAATAAAGCAAACTCTTCCCCAGTATGATGGATTCGGGTATCTTGCATCGCCTAGCTTTGCAGCATATTGTACCCTTAATCGTGTTTTCCTCATTGCAGACACAACTTGCAATGGATTAGTTTGGTTGACCATTCCGACGACACCAGTGCATTTTACATTAGGTCTTGCGGGATGAGACCAATTTCCAGTTGAAAATGCTCTTGCCAGCCCATTTGTGATGATTGAAGCATCAGTATAAAACTCCATAGGCTTCAGGTCTTTCCGTCCTGAGAGATCTTTCTGAATCTGCTTGGCCATTTGTCTACGAAACCGTTTAAGCAAGATTTCAAGTTCGTGACCAAGCAACTCACTTGCCAATTCCAGTCTCTTATTCCTGTAATCGTCTTTTTTTTCAACCTGTCTTCGTCCAAAATAAGATGATAGAAGACAGTTTACCATATACCCCAAAAACATGGCTTTTTGCTTGTGCCCACCAATCAATAGAAAGAGATGTGCATTCAAGACTTCTTCGGCATTCTCAGTTTTAGGAAATTTGGAATTTTTGAGTCGAGCATTAATGTAATTCCAAACTTCAATTTTGTTTCTAAAATTTTTCAATTCATCCTCTGCTTTATAAAGGGATGACAGCAATAAATTAATCATCTCATGGTCATCGAGTCCACAGCCCACCAATTGCCTAATCTCTTTATCTGATGTCACACCTAGAGCATAAAATAGTGGCACCACTGGAACTGTAATCGAGAAAAACCTTACAACAAGCACCTCCTTTTCAAAAAGGTTTCCCTTTTGTTCCTCAAAACTGGTCAAATATATCAAAATATGCAGCTACAGCAGTTTCGTAGCGCATGCTACGAAACTGTTGTGTAATCACCAAAACACAGTTTTAATGCCAATTCAACTCTCTTGATCTTTCCTTTGCTTGAAATGGCCTTTCCATCTACCATGAAGTTGTTCAAAACTTACATGCCTTGCTTGAGCCTTCAAAGAACTCTGATGTATGCTGACCCTGAGTTTGCCAAGTGCTTCTTATGCATGAAAGGAACTTGAGAATAACCAAGGCCAATTTTCCCTTACCTTACCCTTTTCCTTTGAAATCTTTTCAATGATAACACTGTGTTCCCCATACTTATAAAATTCTTTGATTTTCTGCTCAATGGTAGGTACAAGTCTTTATGATACAAATAATCTTCCATTTGCATCGTCCATAGCTAGTGTTTTTGGCTATGAAATTTCTTGACCCTAAACCTACCATCTTCTGCCATTACTCCCACTCGAATCAAAAACCCTTTTGTCTTACGAGTTTATCATCCAATTAGATGTTTGACTCTAATACCAGTTGTTAGAAATTAATTAACAAAGCAATCAAATACAAAAAATATTGCGGAAACACAAATACAGAAATGCATAAAACAAGAGAGACACATATATGCGTGGTTCAACCAATTTGGGCTACGTCCATGGAGAAACAACGAGTCTTTCCTTTTACATTATCCAACAAAATGAAGATATACAACCTACAATAGATCTGCTATAATTTCCCCTTCACTCTCATACAATATCCTCTATTTATCTCCCTCAAAATAATAATACACAACCCTAATACAATTCCCTCTTATAACTCGAGGGGGTTCCTTCTAGGGGGAAAAACCCTAAATTAACATAACTTCTATTGCTAGATCATCTGTTTAATGAATGACGTAGATTGACTACGAAATTAAAATATTTTACAAGGAAAATGTTCATCTATTTTTAGCCTCGGGAGCACTGCCACCGAAACCCCACTTGGGGGGGGCGCATACGTAACCCCTACTAGACCCCCCATGACGATGATTAAATAGGCGGAATTTCCACCACATTAGAAATAGGTATCTAACACGAGTGAAAAAAAAACCTCTAAAGAACCAAGAAGATAATCAGGCTCCACACCCAACAATGCTCATCATGCACCACATTGTCGACCAACTTGGCCCTTCAAATATTTACTATAATGTTTACAATGTTCTTTAGTGTGTTCACATGAGGGTGTTTCAGGAAAGAGGGAATAGAGTGAAGAATTAATATTAAGGAACTATATAATTATGTGCTAGTCCTTGAGACCATTTACTTCCTTTTCACCCATTTCCATGAGGCGGGCTAGATTGGCTTGATGATCTTCCTCTGGATTTTGGCTTCTGAGGATATGGTAGAGAGATTTTGAGGATAGGAGGTCCAAAGCACAATTTATTCTTTTGAGGATGAGTTTAAGGAGATTCTCCTTTGGATAGGAACCATTGGTCAGGTGTCATATAGTAATCATAGAGTCTCTTGGGATTATTAGATCCAAAATTTCCATGTCATAAGCCAAAGTTAAACCTAGTAAAAGACCATATATATAACAAGACCTGACCCCAAGAGGTTTCGGGAATTGACCTTGTGACCTCCCAAATGGTGAGGTCCCGACTTGACCGATTGAGCTAACTCTTGGGGCTATATATATATATATATGACTTATTTTTTAGTAATATTCGTTTTAAACATTATGTACTATTTATATTAAATATTGATGGTATTGCGCATTATTTTTATGTAGAAAGCAACTATTTAAGAAATGTTATATATATATATTATTAGTTTGTTTGGAATGTCATGTCTCAAATTTATATAGAGTATGGAAAAAATTACACATTTCTCTACATTTTTAACAAAATAAAATAGACATGATTATTTATATTTAACACTGATTTTATTTTATTTAATATTTTTTTAATGTTGTATATCAATTATATATTTAGTGAAAAAAATTACACAGTTGATTATATTAAACAATAAAAAACTACATTTTAACACATAATATATCAATAAACCATAACCAATTTTTATTAATACAATTAATATCTACTCATAATAATAACAAATTAAACCATTTTCAAATTTATATATTTTTCCAATACCTAACTTTTGTTTTAAATCATTTTTATCATTTCATAAAGCCTTCACCTTTTCAACTAATGAAAAACCTTTGTTTTTACGTACTAATATAGAGGAGCCTTGCTTCGCATACCATTTTAGTATTGTAGTACATATTTGCAAGAAGGTATATTTTCATCGTGGCTTATAAAGTGATTCTCCATTGTATGACTTTAGGTTTATAATGGTCCTTGTTAGCCCGCTAATTTGCTCCCTTTTGACCATTTCTCCCTTCCTAAATCATGACCATTTACCCCTATTTTACCTCACTTATACACCCTCATCTTGCACTAGTCCAAGAACGATGACATATTTCGCATGAACTTTATATTTCATATTTTAAACTTAACTTAGCATTAATTAATTACTTATTACATGATTTCTCGCTTATAATCACTCTTGTAACTTATCGATATCTCCAATGTTGTTTGATAGTTAAGTGCTTACTGTGACCGCTGATCCTAGTGCAAGATCGGATCTTGCACTAGTGCCAGCATAGCGAATCTTTGTAGCAAATTCTAACCTCCTTGATCACCACCTTGTTTAGCGCCACTTCAGCCATGAAAACAGGTTAGATCTGAAGGCAATCGAGCTCTAGCTACGACAACAAGGCAATCCAAAGGTAGCTAAGATTGGATTTATGAAGAACGAACAGTTGGACATTGGCTACGGCCAGTTTTGTAAACTGCCTAATTTTGAAGGCCGAAAGCTAAATTCTGCATATTAGTTATGTAATTGGTTAAATGATCCTTTTGGCCTTTGGCTAAGGATCTATATAACGAGGAATGTAAACAGGACGAGAGAGTTCTTGATAAGTTTTATATAAAACAGAGATATAACCAGGAAGGTGGTAACATGCTTGTATTATTTTGTTATCGCCCAAATATGGGCTGGACTATGTAATCACGAATGTATTTGTCTCTATGAATTAATAAGTGTTGGGCTGTGTTATATTCTTTACATGACTAGCCCATGTAGTTAACCGGGGGGTTAATGGGGGGGTGGAGCCCCCCCTTCGTTGCGCCGAAATGTGTAGCAGGGCGGGGGGGTCATAGGGGGTTTGAGGCATACCTGTAACCCCACTTTATGGGGTCCGGGGCAGTGCCTCAGAAAATTTTGGTTCTGGACCCTATGTTAGGATGGGCAGACCCACCTATGGTTTTATGCATGATTTTCGCACATGTTTTTGGATGCGATGGTTTTCGGTCCATGGTATTGGATGCTTCATCATGTATAAATATGTATTATAACATTGAAATGAACATAATGAAAAATCAAGCTCATAATCCCAGTTTTGGGATCCAGGGGAAAATATCTATGTATATGTGTTTTATGTGTTATGCTCTCACATTGTTTATTTTCTGCATTTTAGAATTCATATGCAGGTAATTTTTGTACACACTTAAAACCTACATTTGGTATCAGAGCAGTTTTGGCTTCAAGGGGATGCCTTTGTTGCTGAGGGGTTTTGCTCAGGCTTGTGGTAGACCCTGTTCAATGGGAGATCTGCGAAATTGATTCTGGTGGTGAAAGAATATGGTCAGCAATGGAAAGATAGAGATCAATAAATTTAATGGTCAGTGTTTTAAGTTGTGGAAACTCAAGATGGAGGATATGTTGGTGGATAAAGATCAGTGGATCGTGGTAGATTCGGGTACTAAACCAACGGGAGTGTCCAATGAAGAATGGAAGAAGATGGATCAGAAGGCAAAGAGCACAATACAACTGTGTGTCTCAGATTCAGTATTGTTGAATGTATCAGGGGAAGCTACAACGAAGGCTTTGTGGGACAAGTTAGGGACTTTGTACAACTCTAAGTCTCTGGTGAATAAACTGTTCATGCGGAAAAAGCTGTATAACCTAAGGATGAAAGATGGAGACTCGTTAACAGAGCATCTGAATGCATTTAATATTGTGGTAAGTCAGTTAGCATTTGTTGATATTAAAATTTTAGGTGAAGATAAGTGCATCCGTTTGTTGTGTTCTCTACCAGATTCGTGGGATAGTCTGGCTATTACAATAGGTAGCAATGCAACTACCTTGTAGTTTGATGAAATAGTCTCATCCTTACTGATGGAGGAGATGAGACGGAAAAATATGGAGAGCCAGAATGGTGATGCCTTGTCTATACGAGGACGGTCCCAGAATAGAAACAAAAATAAGTCATCGAGTGGGAGATCTAAATCTAGAGGTAGATCTAAACCTCCAGGAAAACCTGTAAAGGTGGTGTGCTAGAAATGCGGAAAGGAAGGCCAGTACAAAAGGGACTGTAAATCTAAAGCTCTTGATAAAGGAAAGGGATCTAATGATGATCCTTCTATAGAGGTGAAAACCACCTCAAATGAAGGTGGGGATGTGTACTTGGCTTCTTCAAGTTTACCTGTAGATCATGAGGCATGGTTGATTGACTTAGGTGCATCCTTTCACTTCACTCCCCATAGAGAGTGGTTCTGCGAGTATGAGAAATATGATGGTGGTGATGTCTTCATGGGGGATGATAGGAAGGCTAGAATCATTAGTCGCAGAAAAGTAAAATTGAAGTTGCAAGGTGGAAGGGTTAGAACACTTCCAGATGTTCTGCATATTCCTGCATTAGCCAGAAATCTGATTTCTGTAAGCAAGCCAGATGATGTAGGTGTAAAAATAGTGTTGGAGAAGGATACCTACAAAATGGTTTGGGGAGCACTGGTATTGATGCGAGGAGTTTGAATTGGAACTCTATACAAGCTTCAAGGTAGCACTGTTATTGATGGGTGCAATAGTACTGTAGTTCCTGAAAGTGGAGCAGAAAATCTAATGCTCTCTGGAGAGAAGACCATATTGTGGCATCAAAGGCTTGGACATATTGGAGAGAAGGGCCTTCGAATGCTTCATGGTAAAGGTATGGTAGAAGGTATGAGTAATAGCTCTCGGATTTTGATTTCTGTTGAAATTGTGTATTATGCGGAAACAAATCGGGTGAGTTTCCCCTCTAGTAGTAAAGAGTGGTTGAAACAAATATTAAACTTGTGCACAGTGATGTGTTTGGACCATGAGGTCCATTCACTGGGTAAGTTGTTGTAAAAATTGTATTCATTATAGATGACTTCTCAAGGAATACATGGATATATTTCCTTAAGAAGAAATCTGAAGCCTTTGATAGGTTTAAAGAATTTAAGGCTCTCGTGGAAAATTAGGCAGAGAAGAAGATAAAGGTGCTGAGGATAGATAATGGTGGAGAGTTAATTTGAAAAATTCTGTAAGTCTAGTATAGCACAACAGAAGACTACTCCAGATACACCTCAGCAAAATGGAGTTGCATAAAGAATGAATATGACATTGATGGAAAGGGCAAGAAGCATGCTCAGTGGTGCTGGGTTAGGACAAGAATTCTGGGCAGTAGTGGATATTGCATGCTACTTGGTCAACAAGTCACCTTCATCAACGTTGGAGGATAAGACTCCACAAGAGGTATGGACTGGTAAGAAACCCTCTCTTTCACATCTGGGGGTATTTGGATGTGATGCATATGTACATGTTCCAAAGGAGAAACGAGCCAAGTTGGATAGTAAATCTGAAAAGTGCATCTTTATTAGGTATAAGGATGGTTTAAAGTGGTATAAGCTTTGGAACCCAGTCACATGGAACATTGTGTATAGCAGAGATTTGGTTTTCAGAGCGGTAAAATATGTTATTAAACATGATATCCAACCAAAGGAACCTAAGAAGATAGAGTTTGAGGTTAAGGAGGAAGAATTAGACTCTATAGCAAAGGAGGAATCAAAAGCTGAAGAGCCACAAATTCCAGGTGTGAGAAGATCAGCTCGAGAAAGAAGGCATCTAGAAAGGTATAGTCCATCTACTTTCTATTCAAATTTTGCTTTATCTATTACTGAAGATGATCCTAGATCTGTGAAGGAAGAAGTAGATTTAGAGGATGGCAAACTCTGGAAAGAGGCCATGGTTGATGAAATAGCATCTTTGCACAAAAATGAGGCTTGGGATCTGGTGGAGTTTCTAGCTAGAAGGAAACCCATTGGCAGCAAATGGGTGTTCAAGAAGAAGACAAATGTAGAAGGAAAGGTGGAGAAATACAAAACTCGGTTGGTAGCAAAAGGTTATTCCTAGATGCCGGAAATTGATTTTGGTGATATTTTTTCTCCTGTTGCGAAGGTAAATTCTATTAGATTACTTTTATCTATTGCTGCTGCTTTTGATTTTCAGGTAGAACAGATGGATGTGAAGACAACATTTCTTCACTAGGATTTGGAAGATGAAATCTACATGAAGCAACCTGAAGGCTTTGCAGTGAAGGGTAAGAAAGAACTAGTATGCAAGTTAAAGAAGTCTTTGTATGGGTTAAAACAGTCACCA
>APFE030007473.1:0-13316 GCA_000404065.3 Pinus taeda | reverse complement strand
ACCCTTTCTGGGTATTGGAGATCTCATGTGCCTTAGCCTCTCCACCAATTTTCGTGGCTAGAGCACATCCGATGCTACCCCAAATCAACACACCATAGCTTTTCAGACAGAAGCACGAACCAACATCCGAGCCACCAATGTTCTGCATGTGCTAGGATTAGGAATGAACTTAATTTCAGTGTCCCAGTTACAGGACAAGGGATATGATGTATACTTCATAGGAAAGAAGGTATACGTCAAGCATCCAAGCTGGAAGAAGAAAAAGCAAATTGGGGTTTGAAGCAACAAGTTGTATAGGTTGCAGCTCAAATCACCAATGGCACTGATAGGCAACAACTGTAATGGTGAGAAGGAGCGAAATGAAATATGGCACAGGCGAATAGGGCACTTACACCACGGAGCACTGAGGATGCTCAGAGACACTGTTATAGGGGCACTAGTCCTTAATAGTGAACATGATGACTTGTGCAAAGGATGTGTGCTAGGAAAGTACGCTAAAGCAACTTTTTCCAGAAGTAACAATAGAGCAGAGTGTGTATTAGGATTAATACACTCAGATATTTGTGGTTCTATGTCCATAAGGGCTCTTAGTGGTGGCAAATACTTCGTCACCTTTATCAATGATCACTCCAGAAAAATCTAGATCTATTTCTTAGAGATCAAGGATAAGGTCTTTGTTCGTTCCCGAGAGTTTAAGGCTCTTGTTGAAAATATGATAGGGAAAAAGATAAAGGTATTGCGTTCAGATAATGGTGGAGAATATATAGACAAAGACTTCACAGATTTCTGCGCCAAGGAGGGCATCAAAAGAGAGTGGACAACTCCATATAATCCGGAGCAGAATGGAGTAGCAGAACGAATGAACAGAACTATTGTTGGGGCAGCCAAAGCTATGTTGTATGATCAAGATCTACTTAGGTATCTATGGGTAGAAACTTGCAACGCAGCAGTATATATCAAGAATAGAACTCCTCATAGAGCATTGGGGAAGAGAACGCCCAAAGGAGTTTTCACAGGGAAGAAGCCGGAAGTCAGTCATCTTAGGATATTCAGAAGCGTGGCTTATTGTCACATTCCAGACAAGAAGCGCAGTAAACTGGATTAGACTGCAGAAAAAGGGTATCTCGTAGGATACAACGAGATCTCAAAGGTATATAGAATCTACATTCCTGGTAGCAGGAAGATTGTAGTAAGACGGGATGCAAAGTTCATGGAAGATAGAGCTTTCAGGAAGTATCTTGAGATGCCTGCCGAAGATCAGTCAGGAGATGTTCTGTTAGTCCAAGAGCAGTAGGGGAAGTAAGAAGGACAGGTAGGAGGACATACACCTGGATCGAGTATAGTGACCAACACCAGTATCTCCTTAGAAGGAGGAAATGCAGATGATTCTCAACAGACAGAACGACAGGATCAGGAGGAAGAGTTGGTTGAGCCTCCCACCACCAGTGGTAGAACTAGCAGAGAGTACAATAGACACTGAGGGATGCAACAGAGTTTGTTGGAGCTCCTAGAGCCGAGAAGAGGCAGCGTAGACAACCAGACAAATACCAAGCATTGGTAGCTTAGGTTGAAGAACACTCTAGCTTTCAGGAAGCTGTTCAACACCAAGTATGGGTGGATGCCATGGTGGAAGAATACAACTCCATCATGATGAATGATGTCTGGGAAGTAGTACCTAGACCAGGAGATAGATCAGTTGTAGGATCACGATGGATCTACAAGATCAAATATGTTGCAGACGACAACATAGAGAAGTACAAGGGAAGGTTCATAGCAAAGGGGTATGCTCAAAAAGAAGGAATAGACTATGAAGAGACCTTTGCCCCAGTTGCTCGATACACCTCTATCAGATCTGTTATATCCCTAATAGCTCAAATGGGATGGGAGATTCACCAGATGGATGTCAAGACAACATTCTTGAATGGAGTGATAGAAGAGGTGTATATAGAACAACCCAAAGGCTTCGAAAGTCATGAGAAATAAACTCATGTTTGCAGGTTAAGAAAGCCCTATACGGGCTCAAGCAGATACCCAGAGCATGGTATGGTTGGATTGACAGTTACTTGCAACAGTTGGGATTTGTCAAAAGTGATGCTGATCCCAATCTCTACTATTTGTTGGTAGAGAATGAGCCACTTATTCTGGTGCTATGTGTAGATGACCTGTTCCTAATTGGGTCATCCAGGCTCATCTAGGATTGCAAGAAGAATTTTGAAGCTGAATTCGACACGAATGATTTGGGATTGGAAGTTTGGCAGAAGAATGGGGAGATTTTCCTTAGACAAGGAAGGCACGCTATAGAAATTTTGAAGAGATTCAGAATGCAGGATTGCCAACCCATGGCTTCTCCCATGATCACCAACTGGAAGAAAATAGATGCATCAGAAGACAAAGAAGTAGATCCCACCTTATACAGGCAGCTCATTGGGTCGCTTATGTATCTGTTCAACACTAGGCCAGATATTTTTTTCGCTGTCAACACTCTTAGTCAGTTCATGGTGGAACCAAAAAGGGTGCACTGGGCAGCAACAAGACACATTCTTAGGTATGTACGTGGAACAGTCAGAGTGAAGTACTCCAGAGGGGAGGACGTCAGTTTGGATGGTTTCACTAATGCAAATTGGGTAGGTAATTTAGTAGACTGAAAAAGTACCTTAGGGTATTGCTTCAGTGTTGGATCAAGAATGATATCTTGGTGCAACAGGAAGCAGAAATGCTAATCAATGTTGTCATTAATGTCAATATAGCATTGGTCGAGATGGCAAATATTCTTGAGATGCCTAATGAATATCATGAAACCCTAGAATGAGATGATAAGGTTGAAGACAATAGATGGCTGGTTCCAGATGACGATGTCATACTCTTGATGAATGACCACAATTGATGATGGCACTTGATGAGGTCTTGATAACATGGTTGGAGATCATTTGATGGTTGGAAGATTATTTTGGAGTTCTCCTAATGATGCTGCACTAGGACTGCACTAATATATGATGACATTGTTGATGTGTCATGCTAATGGATGTTGCACTTTTACATAATGACTCTATGATTCTATGATGACATTGATAACAATGAAGAAGCCACCTTGTCCCAAACTTTTTATGCATAAAATTTAAGGACAGTCACAAAGAAAATGTATTTTGGACGCCTTAGAGGCATCCTTTCAAAATGGATCCTAGACCATCTTAAAGAGGATTTTTTCCTCTTTCTAACGAACCTTTATTTGCCCCGAAACTCCCAATAGTTTGTGAGATATTGAATTTTTAAGTTAAGGAAATTATTCCTATTAGTGAGCCTACCTACACTTAGTCATACAAGTCGGCCTCACGTCAAATAGACATGTCCCTTAAGTTATATACGAAATCTCTATAAATAGATGTCTAAACACTTCATTTTGATCAGTAATTCAGACAAGAATTCAGTGATACGAAGTATAGAAGAAGACATAAGGCCGAGGAGAGCAAGGAGACTATTGTTTAGGACGAAAAAAGAGGATAATTCTGTTTGGGCATAAAATCTTGGTCGAAGTTGCTGTAGTTGCCGTGGTTGAAACTGTCGTAGTTGCCATGGTCGTAGTTGCCATGGGTCGATGGTCATTAGGTCTAAGCACTGATTGAGTGCTCTAGGATTTTATATTGAGTCAAATTCTAAGTCAATATATTCTAAACCCTTCTTGGGCTATTTATGTCAAGAAAGAATTATTATTTTCTGGTCACGTAAACCCCTCCATCAAGTCGACCTCATTTATGGAGCTACAAACAACTATAAATACAAGTGCTACTCAACTCATTTGGAAGAAGATGAAATGCAACTCGGATTTGCAACTAGTATGAAGTACAAATTTCATAAATAAGAAGCCTATATCATAGCACAAAGTAAAAGAAAGCCCAACAAGGAAGGAGGAAGCCTAATATTTGTCTCACGTGTGAAAGAATTAAACTATTGCAGGACTGAAGTGAATTACAGAACCGAAGCTTGTCAAAATTAACTACAGGACAAAAGTTTTTTGTTATATGATTGTAGGAGCCGAAGGTACAAAAGGACAAAGAGAGTCGAGTATCTTGAAGAGCTACTTGATGTTGACTTTTGAAGAAATGAACCAATAAATGATTTATCTCTTTAAAGGTTGGCTTGATGGATGGAGGGTGTTCTTGGTCTAGGTCAAAAGGGTCTTTGGTCATCTCAACTTGATTTGAATCTATCAGTGGAAGAGTTTGACTGGGTTTTCCCCTTCATAGGGGTTTTGCCATGACTGAGTGCCTATATCTGGTGTTCATTGTGTATGATCTTCATGTTTTTGGCCTTTATTTGATGATGAGAACACTAATATAATCAACATAAAACAAATATAATATCACAAGTAAATTTCATGTAAGAGAAATCAAGAATAAATGCCGCCCTAATGGCAATAGATACTTCCACCACTAGGAAGTATCTCGTCATCATCATAATTGTTGGCGACACTAGCCCAATTCTGGGCGCTCACTACTCCAAAATACCCTGAAGAATGAACTATGCTCATTTTGGTAGTGTCTCTGCCACAAGAAGCCTCCTGCTTCTCTTGAAATGCTTTTAGGCCATCCCATGGTTCCTTCTTGCCAGTTGTAGAAGTACCCTTACTCCCCATTGACCACATGCTCCTCTTGGGCTGCACATTCTCCCTTTGAACCTGTAAACTCCCGCTCGAACTTGGCTCCCTATGAACCTCTGGAATCTGCACTTGCTTCTACTTCCCATGATCTATAGTCTTGCCTATCAGTTTATATAGACCATGCTCCCTAACTCCAATGACCACTCCAACCGAGTTAGAGCCTTTGGGCATGAGCTTCGCTTTCCCATCCCGAAAAATCACATCAAACCCCTTTTTCTCGATTGCTGAGATAGACAATATGTTATATCTGAGCTTTGGTACAAAGAGTACACCTTGAACTCTCATTATCTGACCTGACTCCATCCTGAATGGTACAACACTAGACCCTCTGATATCTTTCTGACTCTTGTCGCCCACCATCATGTGCAACTTCGAGTCCCATTCAGTTAGAGTCTCGAACACATCACACAAACCTATCATATGCTTTGATGCACTACTGTCCATGTACCATGTAGTCTCGTCGATGGCACTGTTATCCCCTACAATTTCCTAGGTTGAGTAGGAAATCGAAAAAGGTAACCTCGAACCACTTTAAGTTCAGTGGCTAGCCCTACTGAACCAGAGAGGGACCTCTCTAAAGACTTATCAATGAATAACTGAAAAGAAATAGGTTTTAGGCTAGATATACAAGTTTTGTTTGAGTATTTGTGAATTTAAGGTTTTTAGTTTGCTAGACTAGGGATTAGAGCAGGTAATTAGGTCTTCAAGTATGCAGTGACAAGTATAAAGAGGAGCTAGATATCAGTGTGTTATGGTGAACTTAAAGTGTTGTCAATGTAGTATAGGCCTGAGAGTTTAAGAGAACATAATGAGCATGGAAAAGCATGAATTCATTAGTCTTAGAGAAAAAGAAACACAAGCATGATTTCCACATAAACAAAGCTTAAATCTAAGAAGTCTGTCTATATAACTGCAAGGAAAACCATAGGAAGAAGATAAAACATGAAAAGAGAGATGATTTCGTCAATTAGAAGCTGATCTGAAAGGAAAACAACACCATAGACTCACTGAACAAGTATTCCTGAAATATAGTTGCAATTGCTCTTGTATTAGCTGTAAGAGAACATAAGGTACCAAGCCTCTCCACAAAAGTCCAACCCCTCTCTCTGAATGAGAAATGATACATATAGATTCAATTAAACAACTTCCCCACCTTCAGGAGTCAAATTCCTAGGTGGTGGAACTGTTTCCAAGATTCTCTCAACCAACAGGTGAGAGTGAGAAGGTCAAATACAAACTCTTCTCTTAAGCTTTGTTTTGAATTTTGCTTCCTTTATGAGGCCTAATTAACCATAAAAACAACCTATCATGTCTATTTATTTATGATTACATCATCTAACCTCGAACTACTGCAATTACATCATGAGTTTTGACTTTGACCAAGTCAAACTGAAAACTAGGAAATTACACTGAAATTTAAAATAAAAACCCAGAAATTTGCAGAAATGCAACGCCAATTTTGAGCCCACTTTTAGGTACATTCCTGAAGTCCAAATTGAGATCTGAAAGAATGGTCAACTAGCCTTGCCTGTCTAGTTTCCAGAACACCTTGAATTTTTGAAAATGACCCATGGGAAGGCCTTCAAAAACTCATCTCCCAAGGTGTCTCCAAAAGTGCAATGCCTGTCAAAAAGAGTGGCAAAATGATGATTTTTTACCCATTTTTCTCAAAATTTGAGCCCTCTTTGAGAAATCTGATGAAATGGGTTTTGAGAGGAGGTCATCAACTTTATAAAAATGTAAGCCACTTGTCATTTGGAGCCCTGAGGAAAAAGTGCAGCGCTTCTGTGACTAGCCCAATTTCTGAATTTGGCACCAAAATTCTCAAAAAACCAAAAATGCTCAGAAATTCTTCAAAATTGGTCATGAAGTGCGAAATGAGGTATGTTATGCTGATCCGGATTTAAACAGGAACGCAACAAATTACAGAGATAACCATATACACAAATATGCAGCGGAAATAATACTTCATTTCATTAATGGAAAATACTGAAATATGCTTACAATCAGAAATTGAAATAAACTAGCTAGGGCGATGGTAGCTTATCTCTGAGAAGAGATGTGTTGGCTACATGCCTCTGAACTGTGTAAAGGGCTACATTGTGCGACAATCTGTTCTCTTTTTACAAAATGTGACTGTTACTTATAGTAATTTTTAGTTAACAATTACCATGGGTCAATTCCATGGTGAATGAATACTGGGTGGATGTCACATACCACGGCCAATTCCATGGGTGAATGAATACCATGGTGATGTCACAAATACCAACGGGCGGATGCCATTACAAATACCATGGGTAATCCATGGGTTGATGAATAATATGGGTGGATAGTACCATGGGGTTTGATTGTGCCATTTTCCATTCGGATCATCCCCTCCTTAAGAAGCAATGGTCCCATTGCGTAAAGTTCCGCTCCCCTACGAAGCCTTATGTTGATATGAAGAGCCACTGAAGGAGAAGGGTTTTATGTGGTTAACAAAACCCTGAAACGAAGATCCGAGGAAGAGATACCCTGTAATGCTTGTGACCAACTGTGATTCTGACAGTGTGCGGCCTAGCAAATGGACTTCGATGACAAGGATTTTATGCGGTTGACCCATAACCGTGATGTTGGTTGTTGATAAAGTAGCGGGTGCCTACATAGCCTAGGGTGGGAGGGCACGTCTCCAAATAACCCAAGCTGAATTTTGCTATGTTGAAACTGATGAATGTGAAGCAGGTGCTTACTAAAGTGGGGTGGGAGGGCACGTTTCCAATGGGAACCCACTCCGAATGCTACTCCAGAATTAAAATGGACATAACTCAGCCAATATAACTCAGAATATTTATTGTAACCTGTTTTTAGAAGTAGAAGGATCATTTTGCATCTTCCCATGAGTTGGAAATCCTTATCTGGACACTCTGAGATCTCAGATTCGCACTGCAACAGTTCCGCCGTCACAAAAATTATGATAAAATAGCTGATTTTAAATCAGGGATATCTCCCACATCCGAACTCCGATTCGACCCATTTTTTTTTTGAAATTGGGTGATTTTCGAGAGGGATCCATATCTGGATTTGTTGTGAAATTTTGTGCCAAATGTTTCAAATACTGATCTGCCAAAGTCGCGCGCCCAAAAAATAATTCCTTCAAAAAAATGAGACTGAAATATTGGCATTGTGAAAACCCTCGGAGTTCCCATGGAATCGTAAGCATGCTCGTGAGGATACCATGTAAACGGAATCATACAAATACATCCCATTACACAATATTGCGCGGAAATAATACTTCATTTCATACTGGATAAACTGAAATATGTCCACAATTATTAACCACCTCTAGAGGCGATCGGTTAGCTTATCTCTGAGAAGTAGATGTGGTTGGCTACATGCCTCTGATTAAAGGACTCACACTGTCCACAAACGATAGTCTCCCATGGGTCAATTCCATGGGTGAATGAATACCATGGGTGGATGTCACAATACCACGGGCCAATTCCATGGGCGGATGTCACAATACCACGGGCGGATGCCATTTACAATACCATGGGTAAATTCCATGGGTTGATGAATAATATGGGTGGATGAGTACCATGGGTTGATGCCATTTTCCATTCGGATCATATGCTCTCATAGATGCTTTAGCAAGCATTTCCATGTTATCTTTCTCATTTTTGTCCTTTAGGGTTTCCTTTAACGCTTGATGTTACAAATCATATTTCTGGTCTGATAATGATGGGCCGTGTGTCTCAATAGTTGATTATCCCTATTGGCTTTGTCAAGAAGCTTTTCTAAGTGGTCATTGACCTTACTTAGCTAATACTCTCTATCCTCATTGATCTCCAAGGCAATTCTGTCCTCCATGTCTAGGTCTTCATCTAGCAAATTATGTCCTTTCTCCTCCTTCAATGCCTTTTTGAGTCCGTTGGTCCTTGGCCTCTTTTTCCTAATTTGTTTTTCAGGTTCCTTATGTTCACTAGGCTCCAACACTACTTTACCTTTGTCTCCTTGTTGCAGTACCTTGGATTGCCCTTTCTCCATAATGAGCTGTTTAGATTTAAGCTGACTGTTTTCTTGCTCAAGGAAGGAAATGATGAAATGAGGGAGTTAGGGAAGGGAGATGTTGATAGGGGAATTTTGGGAGATGGATAGGGGTGTAGAAAACTTAGGAAGTTTGAATGGAGTGAAATGAGAGAGAGAGATGAGTAAGAGAATTTAAAAAATAATCCTGCTAGGAAAATTGTTCAAAATGATAGGTATGAGCTAGGGTTTGTGTAAAGGTGAGGTAAATTGAAGGTAAATGAGTTGATTAGTGAATGATAGGGTGATTTACATATGCATAGAAGTATGAGATGACAAATTTTAAAGTTTGCAATGTCATAACTAACAAAACCCATCATTTGCACTAGCTTTGAAGCATGAATTTTCACATAAACCCTAGATGAACACAACTCACCATTTTCACTTGCTTTGCCAAAGGAAAAGAGTGAGTGAGATGATGGTACTTACTTGTTGATCAGCTTATAAGAGTAAGGAATAGGAATGCAAGCTTAAATTTGAAGTTTGGGTGAGTTTTGGCAAGTTTCGGGCTACTCTGTCCCAAGCGCAACGCAGTTCACAGAAGCGTAGTGTTGTCTTCTAGCCAGCTTTTGGAGGCCTTAAACTGCTCCAAACTGCGAACTTGATAGCTCATTGGAAAGCTCTTGAAGTCTGCTACAATATGGACTCATCAAGAATGTAATTTGGACAATCCAACAGGGAGAAAAATTGATTTTCGCAAGGTCACTCCAAAAACCAAGGGTGTCTCTGACAAAAGTGCAGTGCCAACTTGCAGAGCACTTTTGGATGTCTTCCACTAATCCAAATCCCTATCTGAAGGTACCATTGCAAAGCTTAGGATGTCTGCTACACAATAGAGTCAAGCACTGCCAACACCTGCTCCAAATCCCTGAAAACTTGCCTTGAAGTCAAATTGTCTAGAAGCGTATCAACTCTCCCATTGCAAGTGTAGTTTGGTAATTTCTCTCAAATCATAATACCTGTGCATAAACAGAAGGATGTTTTTGTTCCTTGGCCTATCATTGACAAAAACCTCTTTCACTTTTGTAAACTTCTTCTCCATTTGGTTGGAAACATATTTTGAAGCAAAAATGGCCCTATGAGAAATGATGAGACGAGGTAGTGTACTGCAACATTGTCTTATTTGAAATAAAACATTACCTTTACCTTTATTTTGCTTTCCCTAAGCTGATAACTCCCTTTACCCACTGAATTACATGATGGACATGTTTTTGTTTTGAACTATGGTATCATGATGACACATGGAGTGAAACCTTAGACCATGACCTAAAATGAAGAATTTAACCATTTCATGACTCAAGACACTTAAATGAAGATATGCTACCTCGAAGAAGACAATGACCATGATGAGTGATGAAGACCATAAGTAAGTGAAGGGAGCAGCAGTGACCTAGACATCAATAGCCAGTAACCAACTTTTTATTCGAAGATTCACTAAAATGACAAAAATTTGACTTGACACCCTAACAACACCTTGTAAGAGCATATTTGATCACAGGTGACACGCTGAACTGACTGACACTAACAAACACCCTCGGAAAAATGAGATACTAGAGCAAAATCTTCACTCTCCAATTTTCTTGAGAGATCATCTAGCTTAGACAAAGTGGTGACACTTGTTCCTTTCTTCTTCTCATTATCACCCTTTTCCTTCTTCAGACACTTTGTTGAATAATGACCATATTTGCCACAACTCAAACACTTTAGCTTACTCAAGTCCTTCTTCGGCTTGCCCTTCATTGTCCTTGTAAGAGCAATGTTATCATCTGAAGACTTCTTCGTGTGAAGGTCCTCATCCCGCAATTCCTCCTGAATGAAGTCATCCGACAACCCATTCCATTCTGGCTGCTTCTCTCGAGCGACGATCCCTTTGATGAAGGGCTTCCATTCCTTGGCGAACCCTTTCAAAGCGATCCTCACCATCTCAAAATCTGAAATAGTTTTTCCGATGGAAGCAAGCTCATCACGAACTTGAGACGATTTCGTCAGATACGCCACCACTACTTCTCCATCCAACATCTTGGTGCTCTTCAACTCGTCCTTCAATACCAATAGCCGGTTCTTGTTCTTGTTCTGGAACAGATCTTGAAGAGGTTTTCACGTCTTATGGGCATTACTCTTCCTCGACAGGTGAGGTATCAAATGATCCTTGACACCATCTAGGATGATCAAATTGGCCTTTGTATCCAACTCTTCATACGCTTCCAACTCCTTAGGGTTAGTCGGTTTCTTGATCTCCTTGTCAGCAAAGTCATTGATCTTGTTGACCATCAAGACCAACTTGATTCTTTACTTCCACGGACTATAGTTAGACAACCCATCCAACCTGTCCTCATATCGCAAACCAACTGACAACTTCACCATTGCTATTAGCCCTTCAACAACAATGGAACCAACTCCCTCTTGAGCTATATGTTGTGCTGTGCAACATCTGATTCACTGGTCCTTTAGAGTAGCTGTGATACCGTGTTGAATTTTCCACAACATGAGAATCTGGTTTGGGTCTTAGAATCTCAAACACAAACATACTCAAATGCCACAACAATACTACTTTGCACAACAAAAAACAATAATAATGAATCAACTCGTACACAAGACAATTTTGAACCCAACTTCGTTATATTAACAATCTTTGGTACAACAATCTAGGGCTCCAGTACGAGGGATCATGGCCCTTTACAATTTGCCTTGATATAAGACAACTAGGGCTAGGTATCAATAACTATGATAATCAATCTGCCCTGAATAAAGTACCATTGACCTACTTGTTGATGTAGTGCGCTCCACAACTACTTTCAATCCATGTACCTTGAACATTGTTGAAAAATGTGTAACTAGGTTCGGTCTTCGTAAGGATGAAATGTATTTTTGATTCTTGTAAATTATGAAATAAAAGAAAAATTATTATTATTGTTTTTGGAGCATGGGTTTCATGCTCAAGGTCTTTTATTTTTTAGGTCAAGCACCCATTGAGCGTTTCTAGGGTTTGTCCTAGGTCAAGAAGTCAAAATATTCATTGTCATAAGTTGAAGACCCTAACTGGGCAAATTGTAACTTGTATATATATATATATATTTTCAAGTGTTGAAATACCCTCCAAGACCGTCTCAGCCTGACAGCGGGAAAGTTGGCCTAAAGAAAGAGCCACATCCACCCTTGAAGAAGCCTATATATAGAAGAGGAATCGTCCTCCTTAACTCACTTATCTCTCATTCTAGCAAAGAAAGAAGAAGGAAAAGGCAGCGAAGGAGAAGAAGGACAAAGAAGTTTTGTGTTTGGGCTATCTTTCTCTCACACATGCTAAAGAGGACTAGGGTTTTTGCATTGACCTAGGGCATCCTTCTGCAAGTTCAATCTTGGAGGAAAGGAGGCAAAGAGGTCAAGCGAAGGCTACCAAGGGTCTCTCTCAAGCTCTAGAAGTCAAGGAAAGACAAGTGAAGGTCAGAGGAGGGCTTTAGAAGAAGATATAAGTTCCCACGTGTGGCAGCGATAGTCGCTTGGGTACAAAATTTCAAATCTGTAGTTGGAGGCCGAAAATCTTGCAGCAGAAGGTCGAGAAGATGCTACTGGAAGAGATTTGACTGGGTTTGACTAGATCGAAGTTAGAACATCACTCAAAGAGGTTGGTCTTGGTCTTGGATGGTATTGGTCTCAGTTTTAAGGTCATGGAATTCGTCAATTGAAGAATCTATAAGGAAGAGAAGAGATTTAAGGGTTTTCCTCTCAAGAGGAGAGGTTTTGTTCTGGCTTGCAGCCTATATACTGTGTCATTGTGTTTTTTGTTTTGGTAGCTGTTTGATGCTTCACACATATAATAATAAGGAACAAATATAATAAGTAAAAAGGAACCACAATCAGTTATAAAGTAAAGAGAATTAATCATAATCATTGCCCTATTGAATTCTCAACATGGTATCAGAGCTAAGGTTGGCTAAGGGCATCATGAAGATCTCCAACACATTGAAGAAGTTCATCAAGAAGTTTTAAAAGATAGCAAGCTATCTCAAGAAAACTATCAAGAAAGCATGGAGTCTTTTATTCTCTACAAAGAAGGAAGTAATCGAAGAAAAGGATGAAGGTCTCTTCTCGACACTCACTGGTACATTCCAAGACGAGAGCATTTGGGTAATTGATAGTGGTGCATCTAGGCACATGACAGGTCATCACAAACAATTGAAGACCTTATCAAAAGGAAAGTCCTCTTATTTAGTGGAACTTGGAGATAACAAAAGCAAAAACTATCCCGTGAGAGGCATTGGATCAACCTTTATAGAGCTGGAGAATGGAAGCAACATTCATCTCAACAACGTCCTATTTGTTGGAAAATTATGAATCAGATCATCCACCGAATTAAATACATCTTGTTGACGTTTCGAATCCCAACGGGGATCCATCTTAAAGACAAAATGTGACTGATTGAAAGAAGAGTTAAACGACAAAAAAAAAACTAGATAAATACCTACTGAATGAATAACATATTAAAAAGCCGACTAATGAATGAATAAAATATTAAAAAGCTGACTAATTCTAATATAATATATATTAAAACTAAACCTACATTAATAAAATGAATATATAAAGATAATTAATTATAAACCAT
>APFE030007458.1:0-22618 GCA_000404065.3 Pinus taeda | reverse complement strand
ACACACCAGCATTAAACTGAACAACCAAGAGCACAATAAAGCTTGCATCACAATCCGGTTTTCCATAAGAATACTAAACACATTGATACTAAGTTTCATTTTGTACGAGAAAAGATACAGTCTAAGGAAATCTGTGTGGATTATTGTAATACTTGTGATAATTTAGCTGATATCTTTACTAAGCCTCTACGGCGAGTAAAGTTTGAGTTATTTAGAGGGATGTTAGGTGTGCAGAATAACCCTTTCTCCATTAAGGGGGAGTTAGAAATAATGGACAAATGGTTATGTGGTTGTAACGCATCTTCTTAGTTTAGGAGTAGTTCCTAGAATTTAGGAGGTTGTTTACAACTACCTATTTTTCAGTCATGTATTTAATATTGTAATATTCATTTGATGTAATGTAGAGTGAACCTGAGAGAGAGTCTCCTCTTTGTTTGAGTGCAGTCTCTAGGTGATGTGCACACCTGTGAGCTGCAACTCCTTCTTTTAATTCAAAATTTGATTTTATCTTAAATGGCATTGAATTTATAAATAAATAGATAAAATAAATTATACTGGATAAGAGAAAATTTTTCCCACTAAAAATTATAAGAAAAACATTAAAAAAACATTAATCTCTCCTTATATATCACTAAAAATTTAATAATAAATAAGATTATTTGAAACTAAAACTAGAGTGATGTCATCTCTTCATTTCCAAACTTTTATCATATTCATTTGCTTCCAAACCACCACAAGTCCATAGAGAATTCACTTCCAAACCATCAATGTTTTTCAATGTGAATTAGGAATCCGGTTGCATCCAACGATAAAACAAGTGGGGTGAGAGAGGCAACTGGCTCAAGTTTTTGGAAAAGTTGCCAAACCATTTTCTGCGATCAACTAACTACAATTTTATTTTCCAGTCATTAGGGTTGGTGTAGCACTGAAGAAGTGTAGAAGAAATTGGGCTATGAAAATCGTTGATGCTCAAGTTTTATGCCCACAATTACAACTTGAATTATTGGGTGCTATATTTCTCGTGCTTTTATATTTGTAAACCTAACATCTATTCTTTTCATAGGAATTAATTTTTATTTTAAATCTATCCGAAAAAGTAATCAATTCATGGTGTAAACCCTAATCATAAATGGTATATATATATATATATATATAAATATAAATATAACCTTAGATCCATCCAAGAATGCCTGAAAAAATATCTAACACAGAAGTCTGAAGAGTAGCCAGATCCAAGGGCGGAGTGGCTATATCTATAAATATGGTATGTAACATTATTGTAACTTTTCTTTAATGGGAACAATTATCCGACTCATGGATAAATATGTCTATATATTTATTACGTATCATAAAAACAAAAAATTACAGTATGGATTTGGGTTACAACTAATCATTCTTTCGAAATAAAGAAATATCTATCTTATCTGTTTTCTTAAATCTTTCAATAATTTTTTTTACCAAACTTTATGGTAAATTTTCTTCACAACAATATCTTTGTTCGA
Organism: Pinus taeda; assembly: GCA_000404065.3. Classification (NCBI taxonomy): domain Eukaryota; kingdom Viridiplantae; phylum Streptophyta; class Pinopsida; order Pinales; family Pinaceae; genus Pinus; species Pinus taeda. Next base: position 21,116 of record APFE030007458.1, on the reverse strand, counting down.
ACTTGGGAGCCGGGGCCACCTTCGAGGATGGGCGACTATCAAAATCAACTATTAATGTTGTTGTTGACTTTTCCAATGACCTGATACGTCGCTATCAGGTTGAATTTAACTTTTTTCATAATTAAACTTTATTCTATTTTTTCATAATTAAAATTTACTTTTAATATTTACATGTTTTACCTTTTTTTGGTTTAGTGAATTAAAAAAAATATATAGGTCATCATTTAATAATGGGTTATAATTAGTTATTAAAGTGAATATACAATCATACAGGTTTCATTTTGTTGGCACTTATACATTTACTTTTTATCTTTTAGGAAAGTGTTTATATCTCTTCACAAATGACTTTATTTCATAAATCTCATATATATATAACCATATATATATAACCAGAATAAGAATAGGGTAGATTATATTAGCAAAAAAAATGTGTCAACCATCATGAGATATATCCATAAATAACACGGACGAAATATTGCAAAAGGTTTAGAACTAGTATGACTCTACTTGCAACTTTTAGATCCTAATACTAAGTTTCAAGAAAATCTATATGGATAAAATATATAGAAAATGCTATTAACATGGTAACATTTAGCTAGCATTAAAATATAACAAACATTGACTCCTAGTCATATATAATGACGAATTTTCATCAAAACAGTTTAATGGGGTAGATTCGACAGAGTTTGCAAAAAAGATTTTGTGCTTACTCATTGAGCTTCTCCCTATTGCACCACTTAAAGCTATTGCTCTTGAGAGAAGATGTTGCATGTCAATGCTCATATTTTGCTTCTCCCTATTGCACCACCTAAAGCTATTGCTCTTCAAAGAAGTTGTCGCATGTCAATGCTCATATTTTGCATTGGCACTCACTATGCAGACATAATGTTATATGCTTGTTATAATGACCTCCACACACATTCTTTGTGCCTTTGAAGTGTCGTGTTCCCGTCATGCAAGTAGTCTTGCAGGGTTTTGTTGACCGATAAAGTTTCATGAGGGAGTGATTATGATTGATTTGTTAATTTGTTTGCTACCCTTGTTTACATCTCTAAAATAGTCTTGCAGGGTTATGTTGATCCTCAAAGTTTTCATGAGGGAGTGATAATGATTTATTTGTTAATTCCTTTGCTACCCCTGTTTACATCTCTAAAATAGTCTTGTAGGGTTATGCTGACCCTCAAAGATTCATGAGGGAGTGATAATGATTGATTTGTTAATTTGTTTGCTACCCCTCTTTACATCTCTAAAATAGTCTTGCAGGGTTATGTTGACCCTCAAAGATTCATGAGGGAGCAATAATGCTTGATTTGTTAATTTGTTTGCTACCCATGTTTACATCTCTAAAACATGTTAGACCTGAATGCAAGGGATCCAAACAAGTTATCTTAAAATTGTTGTATAAAGATGACAAAGCATGGAGTCCAAAGGAAAAGTTAGATGGAGTTATTAGAGTCACTTATTATAATTAGAGATCTAATTGGAAAATATTGAGATGTCTTTGAAGAGACGTATATTTTACCCTGGTTGCTAGAGGTTATGCCTCGACTCCATGAATATTCTAGCTATATTTGTCCTTTATAGCCAAATAGAATCCCCACTACCAACCTTCATGATATCATTTATTATTTGATAAATATACTTAGTAATTTCATAATCTTAAATAATCTTAAATAAGTAAATGTGAAATAGTAAACAAGTTTATTAATGATATAGATATAGCTTTAAAAATTTAAAGAGGGTAATATTGAAAATTCTATTTATTGATTCAAAAAGAGATGAAAAAAATATACCACCATCTTTGATTCATAATAATAAATTTCATATTTTTAATTAAAAAAAAATATATTTTACCAAGTTTCAATTTAATTTCAATAATAAACAAAATTTAAAATTAATATACGTATCCTTTAACCAATATACCAATTAAGTTTAAATTAACTACTTATACTTCCACAAATATACAAATTAAATTTATGATATTTAAAATATTAATCTCGTTGTTAACCCCTCAAAAAAGTAGCAACCAAATTTAATTCTAGATACGTTTGCGTAGAGCTGTCTATATTGAAGGGACAACAGACGATATCAAAGGAACCTTATTTAGCCGGCACTGAGGCGAATCAACTTGTCAGACGAATAGTAATCCTCAGCACTCCATGTTACGAATTCAATTTGTCAATTGAGATATTTATTATTCATAGTCTATATGATTGGGATCAGGGTTGGAATTTGGATTTTTTATTACCTGTCAAATAATTTTTTTTGACGTTTTGGGGAATCAACTTGTCAGACGAATAGTAATCCTTAGCACTCCATGTTACGAATTCAATTTGTCAATTGAGATATTTATTACTCATAGCCTATACGATAGGGTTGGAATTTGGATCCTTTATTACCTGTCAAATAAATTTTTTTTGACGTTTTGGGTTTTTATGTTGGCCGTCAAAGAATGTTATGTCTAAAATTTTACTCTTCAATCAAAATGTTTTGATAATAAATCGACCTTTCATCAATAAAGGTTTAATTAAAAAAATACTTTTCAATCACACCACTGTGTTAATTTTTTCTCACATATTTATAATAAGAAAAAAACAATGTGACCATGACTAAATGATTTGTTGAATCATAAAGGTTGTTTTAGTCATGGATGGGATCCATAACTCCCAAACCATCCAGATTCAGTGCTTCTCCCAAACACATATACAAAAATTATGAGTAAATCTAGAAATCTATTTTACTCACATTCAACTCATTGTTATTTCAATCAATCTACTCCTATTTTAATTTCTCAATTTGGATTTCTATTAGATAATTTAAATGTTACAATTTCAGTGAAAACAAATAGATTTATTTCACCAAATAAACAAAAAACTTTAAAAAAAAATTTCCATCTTAAAAACTTTGGAGTTGACCAAAAATTATCCTCCACAATGCCCATCCTCTCCACCATCATAATATCACAAAATCTAGATAAAGTTCAATTTTAATAAACCCAATAAACTTAATTTATTTAAATATAAATAACATAAATTTAATTTATTTAAATAAAAACAAATATTATAATAAATTCCAAATATTACGGTACTTAATTATTAATCAACTCATTATAATATATCACTGCTATCAAATATATACCTATAACTTTAAATAACATACACCTATAACTTTAATTAACATGAAATTAATTTATTTCAATAAAAACAAATATTAGAGAATTCCAAATGTTACTGCACTTTTTTATAAGAGTGTTGTTTGAGAGGGTAGTAATGATGTTTTTGCAAAAAAGTGAACAGTAAAAAATACGTTTTAGAACTTTGAAAGCCCATCACAAAAAAACGGTTTTGAAAGCCCATCACAAAAAACGACTTTTTAAAATTTTTAAACGTGAAATACGGTCAAAATACCTTGTGACGGGCATTTTGACCGTCAAATCCCAACCCTGAATTGGGATGGCTTACATGACTTTTTTATTATGATGAAAATAATGATTTACCCCTAAATATTATAAAATACCATAAAATTAACTTATATATTTGTAAAGTTATTTTCCCTAGGTTGGTTGTGCTCTTGAGACGTTCCGTCAGCCCTCAGTTGTGGTAATTCAGCGGAATACATCAATTTTAGATACTTGAAAATCATAACTTTATAGGGCAGGACAATGTTTTTTAATTAATTAATTTATATATAGTTATTTTGATTTTACTTTTTTAATGATTATTAAAAAATATTTTAAAAGGTTAGATTTTATTATCTATTTATTAATTATTGATAAATTAGAATAAAATTTTGAAAATCTTATTCTAAAATAGTCATATATATTCATATAATTACTTAATATCAACTTTGAAATCATTTTCTATTTATTTTTTAATTAGGGCTATAGGTGTGGTCTATATTGAAACTGAAGTTGAAGAGTCTAATTTATTTAAATAATAAAATTTAGAACATATACTATTCTTCATCTAATACATAATCTAAGAATGGATCAAATTAACAGTGGCAAAATTACGCTATATTATTTTTCAGTTTCAAAATCTATTGCCAAGTGTTTACAAGGTGTTACAATTTTACCATGAGTCCTTCCAATACTTGTCATTTGTTTCAACTTCGTTATTGGTGCTGATTTCAATTTATTTTCTAATTACGATGATAAATATTGTCTATACTAGAATTAGGGTGGAAGAAATAATTTCTTTAAATAATAAAATCTGAAACATGTAACATATATTATTCTTCATCTAATACATAATCTAATAGGTCAAATTAAAAGTTACAAAACCTAAGTGACATCATTTCAGTTTCAAAATCTATTTTCATGTGTTTATAGGGAGTTACAATTTTACCAACATTTGTTCCAATACGTTGTCGTTTGTTTTGATCATCGTGCCCAAAAATCGTGGTTTTTCAGTGTGAAGGAGCGCTGATGTGATTTTACGATTCTGTGCATGAGATCTTGCTAGATCGGTGGTGGATCTGAGTTGCATACAAAGAGATCGTGGCAGATTGGTAGTAGATATGTGATCGATTCAAAGCTTCTAGTATGTGTTGAGATTATAATTTTTGTTTACTACAACTTTTAATTGTTCGCTTGGTTAGAATCGATTGAAGATCGGGGGATCTGGAATCCGATCAGTTGAAAATAAACAATTTCACATAAGCTTATCTCAATGAGACTAACAAACTCGATTGGACCAATTATACCAATTGGAAATTCAATCTACAGACATTGCTTGAGGGATCGAGCGCATGGTCAATCGTCACTGGTGATTAGCAGAAGCCAACCATTTCGGCAGGTGGCACGACAACACTAGTACAAGATTGGGATAAAATGGAGAATAAGGCGAAAGTCTTATTGAAGATGTCTATTAAAGACAACATTATCCCACATATCAGAGGCCGTAAATTTTCCATTGAGATATGGACTACACTCAAGAACCTTTACCAAACGCAGAACACCAATTGCATTTTGTCGCTCAAAGGAAAGTTGTTTTCCATGAGGATGGAGGAGAATGAATATGTTGTTGGATTCATTGCATGGGTGAAGGACCTGAAGGATAGATTGGGTGACATCGAGGAGAAGGTTTCTGATTCTGATCCTGTCACAATTACATTGAACGGGATGACAGATGAATACTAGATGTTCATCACAGGCTTGTTTGTAAGAGATAAATACCCTGCATTTGAAGAGCTAACATGAATCCTGATACACGAAGATGAGCAGCGACAGAATTTGAGACCACGGAGTTTCAATCTTACTCTGATGGCAAAGAATAAGCCATACAAAGGGAAACAACCATAGGGACAGAAAGGAAGTGGCCTTTTTTAGAAGAGACCATTTAGAGGTATGTCTCCAAGTAACAATGGCAACAAATCTAACATTAAATGTTTTTACTGTGGGAAAACTAGTCATTTAGCTAAGTTTTGTTTTAAGAGACAGATAGATGAGGTTAGAAATAAACAGAGAAAACACTCAAGGCACTTTTCCGATGAAGTTCACAATTATGATCTTCGATTATTTGTAGTTGATTATGCTCTTTAAGCTCTTGAGGAGGATGAGGCTGAAACATGGTTCGTAGACTCACGTGCGTTATCACATATGACATGTAATAGGCATTGGTTCGAAAATTTTGAAGAAACTACTTCTGGAACTAACATATATCTAGGTGATAACAGAGGTTAACAGATTAAGGGGTACAATGATATTCCGATGATGTTGCCTGATGGTAATATCATATATATTAAAAATGTGATGTATGTACCTCAGATCAAGAAGAACTTGATCTATGTTTCAATGATGGCGGATGAGGACTTGCAAGTCGAATTCTTTAGAACATATTGTGTCATAAAGGACAGTAAGAAGGAACTAGTTGCATCAGGAGTGCATTTGGTAGGCTTGAATAAGTTGAATGTTAATAGAATGCCACACCAAGCTCTGGCTTCAACAGGATTGACAGCCGAGAATCTTTGACATCAAATATTCGGTCATCTTAACCTATAAGATCTCATGCTATTACAAAGAAAAGGTATGGTTGATGGACTTCCTGGTTTTCAGAATGTTCATTTAGATTGTGATGGATGTGCATTAGGGAAAATGCATAGGGAAGAGTTTCCTTTGAATGCTGATAGGAAGAAAAGAGATATTCTGGAGCTTGTGCATATAGATATATGCGGACCTATGCAGAGTAGGTCGCTAGGTGGTGCATATTATTTTCTACTCTTTACTGATGATTGCATTAGATTCTCCTGGGTATACTTTATCATAAACTAGAGCTAGACATTTCAATGGTTTAAAGAATTTAAGAATATGGTGGAGAAGCAGACAAGGAAATTCATTAAGATTCTCCGCTCTGATCAAGGGGCAGAATACAAGTTGGGAGATTTCATGAAATTTTGTAGGAATCATAGGATTATTCAACAGTTCACAATACCTCACACTCCACAGTAGAATGGAGTTGTAGAACAAAAGAACATAACCCTTGTGGAGTGTGCATGAAGTATGCTTCAAGGTAAGGGTCTATCCAATTGTTTTTAGGCTGAAGCCATCAACATTGCAGTATACTTGAAAAATAGGAGTCCAACTAAATCTCTCAACTTTAAAACTCCTTTTGAAGTATTTTCTGGATATAAGCCTCGAGTGAATCATTTATGGGTTTTTGGGTCAAAAGCATTTGCCCATATTCCCAAGTATGATAGGAAGAAGTTAGACCCTAAGGCCATGAAATGCATCTTTGTAGGATACTCCACCGATTTTAAAGCTTATAAGTTGTTTAATCCTTTGACCATAAAGTTTTTGAGAGTCGAAATTTGTTATTTCATGAGCAGGCTGAGGAAGGAAATAAGGAGAACAACCTTGAAGAGTGGCACATTCCATTATTGATGGAAGAAAGTAGTGAGGACAATCAACAACAATAGCAACAACAAAAACAATAGTAGTAGAAAGAGGAAGAGGCAGGTGATGTAATCAGTAATTCAAGCCCGCTAAGGTCTGATGCAGACAGGTTTGAGGTGAGTCCCTTACCTAGAAGATCAAGTAGGCAGACTCAACTACCAGCCAGATTAAAAGACTATGCTTTAATGTCAAACATTTTAAATTTTATAGATCCCACAGATTATAAATAAGTTAGTCAATCTCATGAGTGGAGGGCCGCGATGAATTTGAATTTGAATTTATTATTAGAAATAATACTTGGGAACTAGTTGAATTGCATGAAGGAAAAATACCCATAGGTTGCAAATGGATTTACAAAGCTAAATTTAATGGAGATGGGAGTGTAGAAAATTTTAAAGCTAGGATGGTAGCAAAGGGTTATTTAAAGAAAAATGGAATTGAATATGAAGAAACCTTTGCTCATGTATCCAAACTGAATACTATTAGAATGTTAATTGCAGTAGCTACACAACATTAGTGGAAGCTACACCAATTATATGTTAGGTTTGCATTTGTAAATGGTGATTTAAAGGAAGAGGTTTATTTAATGTAGCCTGAAGTGTTTGTTAAACAAGGAAAGGAGCATTTATGGTTTAAAATAGGCACCCAGATCTTGGCACGAGAAGATTTATTCATTTTTCTTACAACATGGTTTTCATAGAAGTAAGAATGATCCAAATCTATATACCATGTATGATGAACAAGGGAAAATAATTTTGATTTCCTTGTATGTGGATGACATGATTATAACAGGTAATGTAGATGCATTAATTAAAGAACTCAAATTGCAGATGTCACAGGTTTTTGAAATGAAAGACCTTAGAAGTTTAAATTACTGTCTAGGTTTGGAAGTGTGGAGAGACTCTGGGCAGACTTTCCTTACTGAAGGGAAGTATGTCAGATGGTTCCCCAAAAAGTTCAGAATGGAACAATGTAAGACAACATCAGTACCTTTGCAGCAAAACCTGAAATTGTGCAGAGACGATGGCTCTAAGGAGGTGGATGCTACTTTATACGGGCAGCTAGTTGGTAGTCTGATATATCTGACTACAACTAGACCAGACTTCGCATATTATGTTAGTGTGCTAAGCCAATTTATGTCTAAACCTCTTGAAAGTCATTGGGTAGCAGCAAAAAGTGTACTGAGGTGTGTCCATGGTACTAGTGATTATGGTATTTTATACACTGATACATTTGATGTTATTTCAGCAGGTTTTTCAGACTGTAATTGGGTAGGTAACCTGGATGATCGATGATCTATCACATGTTATGAATTTAGTGTTGGATCTGGGGTCATATCATGGAGCAGTAGAAAGCAGAGCATTGTGTCTTTATCTTCAGCTGAAGCCAAGTACCAAGCATTATGCGCAATGACATGTGAAGCTATCTGGTTGAGGAGGCTTCTCCATGACGCAAGAGAAGAGAAGAAAGAAGTGAGCGTCATCAAATGTGACAACCATAGTTCCATTAAGCTGGCAAACAATCCAGTGTTTCATAAGAACACGAAACACATAGATACGCAGTTTCACTTTGTTAGAGAAAAGGTATATTCAAAAGAAATTTTTATTGAATACTATAAAGCATGTGATAATGTGGCTGATATTTTTACAAAGCCTCTTGTGAAAGTGAAGTTTGAATTGTTTAGGGGGATGTTAGGACTTCAAGATAATCCTTTCTCCATTAAGGGGGAGAATTGAAAATAATTAATATTATATTGTATTAATGGAGAAATGGTTACATGGTTGTAACGTAACTCCTTAAGTTAGGAATAGTTCCTAGGTTGTATGAGTTTGTTCTCACCTCCCTATTCCTTTGTAATTTATTGAATCATCTTTGATTAACTGAATGAGAGTGTACGCTCCAGTTTGTGCAGCCTCCAGGTGCAGCTTGCTCACCTGTGAGTTGCTGGTTAATTCAATTCATTTCTTTTCTTTCCAATTTTCTAACAGCTATCAACATATATCGTTGGATCGCTGGATCACTGGTTCGCAAATCGGTGAAACTATTAGAATGGAATAGCACTCGGGTTGGCATAACACTTGGTCTAAAATGGATCCAATTAATGAATGAAGATAAAATGCAGATGGTGATGAAATCAAAACTTATTCACAAGAAGGTTCTAATATTAATTCACAGTTGAAAGATTGTTTGCAAGTCTATTATTATTGCATAGTTTACTTATGAGACATGGACACAAAGTCACTGAATATTAAATCCAAAGATCCATACGACCAATCCATTCCTCACTTCTAGGCTACTTTGGTAGACGAGACACGGGACACAAGCAAAAAGCATTAACGCTGCAAAGATCAATGCAACAATTGCAGTGCAGTAAAGTTGTAATTCACTGGTTATTCAGATGCTCGCAAATTCTGGAGAGATGAATATTAAAGATAAAGATCCAGATGACCAGGCCATTTCTTGCTTCTGGGCTACTATTGTAGACGATAAGGTAATAACAACATTGAATCGATCATTTCATTATCTAGGGTTTCTGCTTTAAAGATACTAAATTGATTTTAGGTGCAATTTTTCATTTGAAAGTGAATCTTCTTACTATAGTATTTTATTTTATTAAATTTCAGAAGACTATGAAGTCATTCATAAGAGGGAAAATGAAAAATCAATTTTGAATTTGATAACATGTTGAAAGAGAAATCAATTTAAGAATTCCTTGCATTGAAATTGTAAAATAATGTCTACATAAACTATTTTATAATAGTATTTGTCACACTACTTTTATGTTTAATTTTATGAAACAATTTATAGTTGAAGTATTTAGTAGATTGAAATTTAGTAGACTATTTTTAAAATTTAAATATGAAGTTTTGTTTATAATTTTTTTAGTAATTAATAAAAAATCGACATAATTATTAATTTTTATCTCTTACTTGGGATTGTTGCAATAAGAATAAATTTTTATAAAATTTTATTCAAATTATTTTTAATGTGATGTGAGAAAAATTTACGCTTATTATTATTATTTTATTTTTAGATTTTGGAATATTATTTATTCATATTTTTGAAATATTTTAGAGTTTAGAATCAAATTATCTTTAATTATATATATATTTGAAAGGAAAATAAGTTTGTGAATTTTAATAATTTATTTGAACTGGAGGAGGAGATAGCACAACCATAGTGTTTCTTATGGTTTTCCACCTTTTTTCTATTTTTTTAAGCCAATGGGAGTTTTAAATTATGCTTATAGGCGTATATCAACCACATTTGCTAATGTAGTTGTGCTAGTAATATTAGACTTTCCGTTTCTTATTTTATTATAAAATTAAATCTCCAATAATAAAAGTATTCACTGTTATAACATGCTTTTACCCCTTGGTTAGGTAATGATGTGACCATAGGGGACTATGGAGGATTGAGAGTTAATTTTCTTTTTCCGTAAAGTTGCAACTTTTGCGGTAATCAGTGACATAAAGGAAGAGACATAGATGTAGAATCTTTATGTAATTAATAATTATAAGTGTTATAGGTGTAATGATATATTTTGTATATTTTTTTAGTTGTTTTTTTAATATTAATATAATTATATGGTAAACATTTTAGTAGTATATTTTTTATATTAATTTATATAGTGAACCAATTATATAAATTAAATGGTTGATAAATATGGATAGGCATTAATTCATAATAAACATCAAATCACTTACTTTATGATATGTCTCACATTCCTAAAATTCAAAATTCAAAAAAACTAACTAAATTATAAAATTATTATTATTATTAATAGTATTATTATTACTATTTTTAATTATAAAAAAGAATTAAAATATAAGTTAAATATATATACACTTGGAGAAAATATGGAACAAAATTCTTAACTTTGGAGATTTGCCTCTACTTTACCATGAAAATTATTAATTTATAAATATGCTTTGTTACAATTCCATGGACTAAGACTATGGCTTCTTAGTACCACATGTCAAAAAAATCACAAATCACTCCATATAATACTTGCTCATATGATTTTTTTTTAATAATCACTTTAATTTTAAAAATGTTACAATTAAAATTTAAATTAAAAAATACACTTAAGATTTGGGTTACACCTAATTGTTCTTTCAAAATAAATGAGTAGCTATCTTATGTTTCTTCTTAAATCTTAAAAAAAAACCACCCAACAAATGAAAGCCACCCAACTCTATGATAATTTTTCTTTCTATTTACTTGAAAGTCATTCGGAATGAAAGCGAGAATCAAGAATATTTTTAATATTTATTCAAATATAGAAAAGTAACTTTCTTATAATGTTTTAGTCGGAAAAAATTACCATGTTCCAATATAATTTAGTTTCTCTATTTATTAATAAATTCAATGCCATTTAGACTTAGAGCTATAATTTGTGCTGTAATTAACATTTCTTTAAAGATGAAGATATTTGATTTTTTTTATTATAGTTGGCGTATTTATGTGGCTTTCTTTTGGATACGTTTTTACTATTAGTTCTAAATTGTGCCGAGAAAAGGTAAATATAAATCTTCTTATTATTCTTGATTTATTTTTATTATAAAGAATATATTTATGTGGCTTTTTTTCGGGTAAGTTTTTACAATTTGTTTTAAGATTGAATATGGCAAAAGGGAAAATATAAAACTAAGTATGTTTTCTTTTTAATGTATGATTTAGAAATTACAGAGAATCAAATAGAGATAGGGATTGGTGAGGATTGGATGGATACAAATTTTCACTCTAGCCCATTCATATATATTGGTATATTACCTAATTCATTCTTCTTTGCTCACATACAATGTAAACTTGTATAGGAAAGAACTTTTTTACTTTCACAATGCACTTGAAATCTTAATATCCTTCCAACTTTTTCTAATGGATTCAATCCTAGATTTATAAGTCTTTTTAATGTATCCAATGGTTATTCAATTCTTATACTGAAAACAAAAGCCTAATTGCACATATCATGTAAAATTTCTAGATGATCTTACCATGATCTACCTTCAGTAGTCTAAAACTAGTTATTCCTTTTAATAAGTAATAAATGCCCGAGTTGGATATCCTCTTTATTATGTTCCAAATTATGTTTGTGATACGAGTCAATTGAAAATGAATTCCTCACTTTGGAATTATGGATGATTTTGAGAAGTAGAGTGATAAATTACACATTGAAAAGTTTTATGGCATATATTCCTCTATTATTGGTTTTATTGGTTTTGTTTTACATGAAATTTATTATGGGGGTGTTGACAGTGTTGGACCCACCAACATTCAGGGGATCTCCCCGATATGAAGTCCCAACTGGACCTCACACTATTTGGAGTAGAAGCCTTGACAGTGGGTGGTAATGTTATGCTTTGACTGCGAAAACGCGTAGATTGATGTATGGTAACTTTGGTGAGAGAAAGTGCGTGACGCTACAGAAAGTCAAGTGTGAAAGTCAAGGTAACATTGATCTCTTGCATGATCTGGTTCTTGGGTTTAGCTTCGGTGAGCGAGCCAACTGATGGGATCTTGTGTTCATTCACCAAGGCATCCAAACTATTGTATAACCGTACATATGAGGCATGAATAATTCCAATGAACGAGGTGAGTTTATTTGTTGTTCTAAATCAATATTCTAACTCTTGGTTTCTCCAGCTCTGCACGTGGCTTCATTTTCTTTGGCACTTTAAGTGATGCCCCTTTGTATCACATTGTCCATTCCTGCATGGCGACAATGGCATATTGTACATTCCTTTTCAAAAAGTCTCTTCTTTGCTGCTGCAAACCATGCAAGTGAACAACTGCCTTATGTATGGTTATGAGATCCTCATAGAGGTCTCGGATGGTCTCTCCATGTTTCGATACTTCACCAATTATCGTTGCTCTTATTTCCTTTAAGTAGACCTGTGCGGAAGTTGCATTATGCGTTGGTGCGCGAAGATGTTCTATCTCTTGTTGGGAAAGCTATAGATTTTGTACCAATTTCTTACTCTCATCTCTCAAATACTGATTGTTTGATCTCATCGCGCTCGAAAAGGAAAAGTTGGCTTCGATAATGGCATTTGGATTCCTTCTGGTGTTCGCCACTATCACCCTTTCTCCAATGAATGCAGGTGATGCATGATCATCGAGAAAATGCTTTATTCATGCTTGTACAATTCTCTTCTAAAGTTCGTTATATGAAAAATTGTACACATCCATTGACATATCGTCCTCAAGAGGAACTATGTCCCATTCCTCGCTCAGGGCTAACTTTGCGGCTGGAGGTCGTGGAGTCTGAATGGTGATGTGTGGTGCACTGGCATATGGTCAACATCTTCATCCCATGGTTCATGTTCCAACTCCATGTCTACAACTTCAATCAAGTCTTCAACCCGATGAGAAAGCTCCCAATCCTGCATCTGTTCGCTCTCCCCGTTTGCTACTAGTTGGTTATGTTATTACTCTTCAACTTGAATCAACGTTGTTTCTTCTGCCATAGTGCCCTTCCTTTATTCTTCTTCTTGCTTCCGCTTCTCCTCCTGTTCACTCTTTCTCTATTCTTATTATGTTTTCTTCGCCCTTAGTTCTGCTTCCTGCAAGCTCTATTTTCTCTCTTCCTCCACTCTGCTCTCTGTATCCTCTACTTCCTCTCTTCTTCTACTACTATAGCTACTTACATAAGGATTGAATCCACTTTCACCCTGCATCTTTCTTATCCCTCTATTATGTCAGAAATCTTTCTCTTTCCCTTATCCTATACAAGATTTCTCCCTTCTACTACTACTGTTATAATTGCTGCCATGTTAGTGTTAGCTCCTTTTCTATAAATAGTTGAGTGTCCGCATATATTGGAAAGTTAACTGGCACTTGCTAAATTGCTTCCTCAGTAATGCTTTCGCTAGTCTCTTTTCAGGTATCTCTCTTTGTTTCCAGGGTAACAGTGACTGTTAGAGAGAGGTGCTCAACAACTGTGGTACCTATGGGACAGGAAAGACACTCATGGAAAGAAAACATCAGTCTTTAGCAAGTCTACTTTCAAGGCATGCTCAAGCAGAAAACTAGAAATTTGATGAGAGGTATTGTTGTTGGCTTATGGGGGCCTGACCCAGGTTCAATGTTAGTTATCCAAACAAATCCCTACACTACTGCCCCTTTCGGCATCAGCCCGCGGAGCGCGAACTAAAGTCTCACCAAAAGCAGTAGGGGGGATGCTGCAACCAAGTTTCCGCACCCTTGAAATGGTTGTGATGTCGGTTTATTCCAACTATACTTGCCTTCGAGCAGGTCGCTTCACGCTTTGTTCCACCCTTTAGTACCTTCGCGATCTGTTACAATCGGTTTTCACTTAATCCAAACCAGGGGCTGAAGTCCTTTTGCGCTACTAGTGTAGCGACTGTGATATTTTCCAAACTATGCTAAGTATCTTACTTATCTTATTAACATACCATTGTTAGCTTTGTGTAATCAGATGTTCTTACTTATGTTCACTTAACCAATACAATTATACACATTCGCACACCATATAAGCATTAGAAGTGAAATTCATACCCGATATAACAGATGCATAAATAGGAAATAATTACGCAGAAATGACAAAAACTTCTCTTTATTAATAATTCTAGATGATTACAGACTCGACTCGCCCTGCGCACTCAGGTGCAGGGGTCTGCGCACTCAACTGCAGACTACTAGGCCTTTGCGCACTCAATTGTAGAGCCTCTACCTATGCTACGACCCAAAAGTTAGACTTACACTTCAGAGCTATCTCGCATAAATCATATCTTCATTATTTGATCTTCTGTATTGATGTCTTAACTACTTAGAGCTTCACTCTATTTATACAATCCCATAGCCTGCGGACCAAGGATAGATCTTCTACAGTCGACATTACATTATCAAAATAAGGGCGGACAACCCTATGACTCTTTAACAACTACACGCTCTACGCCCACAAAATGCGGAGTCTTTACATTGGAATTACAAAATTGGACCAAAATTTGGGCTCTAAGCCCCAAAACTGCCCTTGGGGGATCCCACGACCAACAAGACCCCAACACAAACATCGTGACTCGCCCTCAAGTCACTCTGCAAGTGTGGAGATCTTAGCACGAAGACCTCCCAAATCTATTTGGATCGTTGCAAGTTCGGCAACGCACTGAGCGACTGCCCACTGGACTTCCTTCACACGTTGTTCGGTGACCACCGCTGTTGAACTGCTGCCCTGAATCCTCTCCTGAGTTGCTTGTAGTTGCGCGACCTTTGCTTCAATGGAGGTTGTAATTGTATATGCCTCATCGATCCATGGTTGTAGTCGCGCTTTCAAGGCTGCCTCCTTATGCCGAGTGACATCCACCTATTCCTTGAGCGCATTTGCCTATTGCATTCGTGCAAGCTTTTGTGTAAGGGCAACCGTCTCCGTTTTCCCTTTTACCTCATCGTATTTTTGTTGCACCTCGCGTGCCTCTGTCTCTAAGCGCTCCACATTCGGGTACTCCTGCAGGGTGGTTAGGACCTCGAATGATTGTTCGAACGACTTCATGCAATTTTTCACTGCACTGCCAACTGCCACGATTGTTGTCATAACCGTGGTGCTACGCTGTTCCTTAACCTCCAGTGGAGTTGAAGGCTGAGCCTTCAATTGTAGTTTTGCGATCTGTAGGTTCAGCTCCAGTTGAACCTTGGCAATTTCTGCTCTTGCGTCACGCACCCTTGTGGATAACTTACAAACGTGTGCCTCCACCGGTTCCTCTACTTGAATGGCCAACTCCAGGACCATTTGGCAGGCTTCCTCCACAACCTGCATTATTTGTTTGTTCTGCTCCACTGCCTCGTTGCACTGCAGGCTCAATTGTTCAATGTTGATGTGCTGCTTGCTCATTACCTGTAAAGCACGACTCTCCCTGGCCCGAAGTTCTGTGGTGACTCCATCCTGCAAGAGATAGAGAGTCTCCCGAGGGAGTGTAACCATGTTTAATTCGAATCCTTCAAACTGCTGACCATAGGCCTGTCAACCTCATTCTTTGTAACGAGTGCTCCATCTGGTAGCACTATTGTGTTGTTCATCCTGGCGTACGACATTTCCTCGGCAACTGAAGTGCCGACTGCGACGTTGGTGGAAATTGTTCCAACCTGTGGAGTGCGCACCTGCAACTCTTGTATTTGTGTCCAGAGTTCCCCCAATACCAACTGGTGTTGTTCCTCAAACTGGTGGAGGGCCTTCGCGGCGACATCCCTCAACGTTTCGCCATTATCATGCAAATCCCCTTCAGTGAGGGTGATAGGGTCGAAAGATGTCTTCGAGGCCTTTGTTTTCATTCACAGCCGTACCTGCTCTCGTGTCTCATACGTTTGAGTTGGGTGGACGTCGTCTGCGGGTCTGCGCCACCTTGTTATTTGTCTATCTCTAGTTCGAGCGAAGGTGACTTTTGTCCTTTGTGCTCTTCGTCTGCTGTTTTTTGCTGCTTTGCCAACTTTGTAGCATCGCGCATTGCCTGGGCCTTAGTCGGTAGTTCTTCCTTCCTGCGCTTTTCTTCCAGCTGCGTCATCCGAAGTTTTGTCTCTTCCTTCTTGCGCTATGCGGCGGATTTCTCTAATTCCATCGCGAAGTCACCTGGAGAGCACTACTACGATGGCCAAGACTCAATGACTACGAATATCACATCGTCTGTCTCCAAATACGATAAATCATGCCATGTCTTTGTAGGGTCCTTCTACTCCCTAATGAAGATATGGCGGAATTTTTCTTTGAACTCTGCAAAGCTTTGCAGACTTTTGTAGACTTCGGGTGATAACTATAGCTTGTGATTGATCCCCATCTGGATGTTCATTTCCATTAGCACCCAAAATATCTTTCTTTCTCTGATCTGATGTGCATCTCTAGTCGCCCACAGCGAAGTGTACTTCACTGCCTTTGGAAGGTCCGACGCGACTGAAGGGAACTAGATATCTTCGAGCAGTTCCCAGGCCACCAGTACGATCGACAACAAGAGCCATGCGTAATGAAATGTTTTTCCCTACACCTTTTCCTCGCAGTAGTTCACAAGGAACTCACCGCATAGATAGTTCGCCCAATTGAACTGGACCCCCTCTGCGCATTGCGTCGCTAGTGCAACCACTGGCGTGGGCACCTCATCCGTGTGGCACTTCCACATCACCTTCCCTGCCAATATCTCTGTCGCAACCTTGACTGCAGGGTTGTTGATCCTGGAGATGACATACCCTCACTTCTTCTTCTCCAACTTAAACTTCTTTTTCATTGCCTCCACGAGGGCCAACTCGCCACCTTTTCCCTCTGAAATGTTTGCTGGATCCTCCCCTGAGCAAGGGAGTCGTGTAATCCGATGAATCAGATGGTCTATGATGGGTATGGGATCCTCCAGCCACAAGCACCCATCATACACCAAGCAAAGCAGTTGCTTGATGATGAAAATGGTCACTGGGGCGCGGTGGTAATGCGGCACCCAGAGCAGGTTTAGAAACCCTGCTTTCTCGACACCTCTGAGCCATTTGTGCAACTCTAATTCAATTATTCCAACCAGCGTGTCTATATTCTGGCGAATTAGCTTCGCAGTCGCTAAATGCGGGAAGTTCTCGTGGTCTACGAGGTCCCAATATTCAAATTTCAACACCGGAACCATCCCAAGTGCAGTCCCTCAAAAATAATATCGTTATGGAGCAGCACGGTTTGTAGAGAACTCCTGCTCTCATCTATATCCTTTGGAACCATGGCTTTAACCTTTCGCAGAGGAACATATTCCAGAAATTGTGTCATAGGGTCCGCACCTTGGGTTTCAACGTCCATCTCTACATTCTCCTCCTCCACCAGGATTTCTTCAAACTCTTCCTCCTCATCGGCTTCCAGATTAATGGCCTTCCCCTTTTCCTACAATGTGAGCTTGGTCCTCACTGGATTTCGGTGCATGACGCGCACTGGGATCATGGCATGTTTATCCTTCTTAGGTCTTAGTGTTTGCGGTGATTTAGGGACCTCAACGATTATTCCAACGCTCTCTAGGGCTTCCACTTCTGCAATTTCCTGCGCCGCTTCCTCGGTTTTCACTACTCCTGTGTCCATGGCTTCTTTGGGTGTTAACGTAGTGTTATTCCACAGTTCTTTCAGTGTCTCTAGTAGCTGCTCAAACAACGAATTCACTTTTAGAGTCTCGTAGAAGTCTCAGTTCATGAATACTTGAGCGCGCAACAACTCAATTCTCAAATTGCCAAGTGTTTTTCGTTGGACAATCACTTGTAATTTATAGCGCCTTTTGAATTTGAATTCAACCATTCCCCCCACATTTGGTCCATTAATGCTAGATTGGCGACAGATTTTCAAGAATCTAGCCCATAAAGTTCATCTTAAATGCCTGTCGCCCACTCCATTAGCCTCAAACCAAGCATCAAATCGTGAATAGTGACTTTAACAGTCACTTTCTTAGAAACTTGTGTGCCAGTGCAGCTGTCTTTGCGATGTCACAGACCCTGTGACACTTCGCTACTCCGCACAGTCCTGACATCGTGCAGTTCCCGAGAAGAGTAGTTTACAGACCCGCACCTCCTTTCAGCTGCCTAGAGCGCTAAGACTATGCTTCGGTCGGCTAGTCAGATGGTCGGGCCACCTCTGTATGGCTTCAAACAACTACCATTCACTTAACCTAAGAAGGGATCTCTATTTAACTTAACAAGTTGTACCGCACCTTCATCGGTAATCTCCTTAATAATATATGGCCCTAACCTGTGCATTTTGAACTTTCCAGGGAATTTATCAAACTTACTATCATACAACAAAACCAGATCATTTACCTTGAATCTGTGCAACTTGATGTGTCGGTCGTGCCATTCCTTTTCACGCTGCTTTTGGAACTGTTGGTGAAATGCAGCCAAAAATCGTTCTTCTTCGAGCTCATCCATCTGCACGAGCCTCTCCTCCAGGGCTTCGTGATCCGTCATAACTGTGAGCGTTGCTATGCGCAGACTAGGCACGATGTATTCCATAGGCATTACGGCTTCCACTCCATAGACAAGCCTAAAATGTGTCTATCCCATTAGCTTCTTGCATGTCGTCCGATAAGCCCATAATACTGTTGATCTTGATTTAAACATGAACACAACAAAATATAGATATAACCATATACACAAAGATGCATCGGAAATAATACTTCATTTCATTAATGTAAAATACCGAAATATGCTTACAAACAGAAATGGAAATAAACCAGCTAGGGTGATGGTAGCTTATCTCTGAGAAGAGATGTGGTGGCTACATGCCTCTGAAATGTGTTACAATGAGGCTTTAAGGCCTATTTATTGTTGAGAAACAATGGAAAACCATTAACATCCCAAAACCTAACCCTAGAAGATGAAACGCCAAATTGTGCGCCCTGTTTGGGTAAATTGGTACGTCAATTTCCCGGGGTCGTAACTTTGGCACCCGATCTCCGTTTGACGCGTACAATAGCTTGTTAGAAAGATCTATTTGAGAAATAAAACTTTGGGAAGAGCAACATTAGGCCATGGACCCATGTTGCTCCCAGATTTCCCAAAAAATGTCGTTTAGGGCCTCAAAACGGCTTCGGAAGTTCAAGACCCTAAAAACTGCTAAAAATAGTAAATTGTGCTACAATTACGGAAATTGAAAAACTGAAAGAGACAGTTGTGGGGGTCCAAGTGGGATAGGAGGGTGGCCACCAACATCCACCTGGATCATTCCTCCCCCCTTAGGAAGTAGTAATGGTCCCCATTGCGTTGAGTTCCTCCATCTGCTGAACTTGTTCCCGGGTGAGTTGTTCTGCAATCTCTGATATGTCTAGTAATGGTGGAAAGCATGGTCGACGACGGTCAACATTGAACACTCGGTGCAAGTGAAGGAATGGAGGAATGATGTGCTCCAAAGAATTGTTTCCTATAGCCTTAGTAATGCTGTAAGGACCATGTCGGAGTGGTCGGAGCTTCTGATGGGATCTTGTAAGGCATTCTTTCTGCAGATGCGACCAGACTTTGTTGCCCACATGAAACTTGTGTGGTACCCCAATGGGTGAGGAGAAGTTGTTCTTGTGTTCTGTCATGACTTTATCCCTCTGTTGTTGCTGCTGCATGGAGGAACCCTTCACGGGGGTCATGGATGTGGTAACGACCTTCCCCTTACTTTGGGAGCGAACCATATAGAAAATAAATTTCCTAGTCTATGAGATGAGCTTGCTACCTTTCTTAGCAGCGATCAAAGAAGTGGCGGTAGGTGGGGCTACCTCTGGTATCTTGTATAATGAATTATTCAAAGAAATAATGACAGCACGAGGCCTGGACTCATACACAGCATGTCACCTCCACAAGTATGGTTGGCCTAGTAATACATCACAAACATCCAGAGGTGTAACATCACTGAATACCTCATCTTTGAAAGGCTTGATGCTATAGGGAAGGTGACACTGCTGGCGCTTTGAGATCTCGTCCTTCATGAAGCCACCCGATACTGTACGGCTGTGGGTGTGGTGTAGTTGGTAGGCCCAACCGCTTCATGACCTCTGCTGAAATGAGGTTCTTTTGGCTGCCACTGTCAACAATGAATTACAGTGGCGAACCTTCACCCACATTTGTGAGTGGAAAAGACGTTCCCCCTCCTCTAGATCTTCGGGCTCATTCTTCTGGATCTTGATGGTGGCAATAGTGACGCTGGGCTCCGCATCAATGATATGATTCCCTTTGCCATTCCCCTTGTTGGGTTCTGACTCAGGGTCGGAACATGCATCTGATTCTGAAGCCTTCAACTCGGCCACCAACGACTGCTTGGTCCAACACTCACTTGTGTTATGAGTGGGGACTCTTGTGGAACTCACACCACTTTCCTGTGTCCTTCTTCGACTTTTTGGTGTTGTTCTTTTCTTATGGCTTTGACGGTTTGTCTTAGGTCACCCCGCCTTGGCTTTGTCATTTGGTCTTTGGATTTGCAGATCCAAAGTATCGCTTCTTCTGTTTGAACTTTTGCTTGATTTTGACAGCGTATCGATACGTCGTGTCGAGCAAGGAGATGTTCAGGAAATCCATCTCTTCCTAGATGTATCTGTGTAAGAAGCTATGGTATTTGAGTACCAAATGTAGCTTAGAGTACTTGATACCCAACTGTATTCGAAGGGTGTAAAAAATGTTTGTGAACTCTGGCACATCTTGGTCCCTTCTCTGTCACAGTGTGGTCCATTTGATGTATTTGTCCTCATAGCTTTTGACAGGGTAGTATTGCTCCTTGACGGCATCCCGAAAT
>APFE030007447.1:0-13290 GCA_000404065.3 Pinus taeda | reverse complement strand
GTAGTTAATAATCTTTCATCATCCTGGCAGAGGGAAAATTCATGACTATTATCAAGGAGCAGTAAAGAATTCCTTGTCAATATTCAAAGTGAAAGAATTAGTGGAAACAAGCGCAGCTAAGAATTCCTGTTTATGCTAACTTTGAAGAAAACATAAGTAATAATATAGATTGAACACAGAGTGTTTTTAAACAAATTCTGGGCTATTCTTTTTCTCCATTACTAAGATTATGAAAACATATATGAAGTGTGTAGACACAGAAAATACAAAACACAGGTTAGAAAAACTTATTGATCCGTAAATGATTCAAGAGTTCTGTAGCAGAGACCCAATGCATCAATTCCACTTCAGACGGTGCAATCACAACGAAATCCAACAGCTCATTTATTTCATAAGCTTTTTGAGTTACAGCACAGTCCAGAGAAGATATCACCAACCCCGAATGCATCTCACAGGGAGGTATTTATACAAAAAAGAGTTACAAAATATCTTATGGAAAAAATATCCCGCAATAACTTCATTCATCTACTTTTACAAGGAAATAAATGCCATTGGAAATAGGGAAAAATGAATGCAGAAGTATTTGTTGTTGTGCTGGCCGCTTTAATTGATCAGATACATTTGACTTTTACACCCAGTGAGTCGACTGATAGTATTTCTTTTATTAGCTTTGCTGAGTTGCTTCCCTGACCCTTTCATCTGTGCTTGATTCTGCTTTAATGCATTTTGGCGTGACTTCCTTCCCCTGTTGTTTTCATTTTTTATGATATGTGGCATGTGCATTGAATTTGATTGAATGCAGATGATAAAAAAGAGAACTAAAACTACCTTGGTAAAACCTCTAACATGCTCTGCCACCATTGGTCTGTTGGCAACTGGTGCCTTTGTAGCTTTATCAATATTTCATCAGCTTCAGTATACCTGTAGAAATTGGGTTGGACTTCATAAAGTTGTGTTATTTCATGCTCAATATAGAACATATTTTCCAATTTGTCATATAAGCTCTTTCTAGAGGGAGGTTCTATGTCTTCTGAAGTGCTTGATGATGCCATGATCTGATTGGCAACATATGTATTCACCCTGTGAGCATATTGTTCATGTGTCAACAGTCTCTGATTGCTGGTTAACAAACTGGGTAGACCCTTTTGCTGCAAGACTGTAAACTTTTCTGTAAAAGCATTTATTTCCATCTTCATTTCTTGACATTTTCTCTCCAGATTCTGTATAAAATTCCTCACGGTTAGCACCTTTTTAAATGTCAAAATGGTACTTGTTTTGTCCCTTATATCTAGAGCTGCTAGTTGTTCTTTGGTATGAGTATTCAAAAAATGAATTAGTCTATTGGCCTATTCGGGCATGCTTCCCAATGATGCTCTGGCCTTTTGATTCTCTACTTGGGCTATTTCTATCAATTCAATTTGCTCATAGATAGTCTGTATTGATCTCCATTGATCAGTGATGGACTGGCCAATTTTAGTCCACAAAATTGTTTTGATTTCTGATAGAGGTTTATGAAGAGCAAGATCTTTCTCCAAGGATTTTACCTTATTTTCCAAGATCTTTACCTCTCTTGTTTTTTCTACCACAGTTATTTTAGATTTATCATAGCTTACCTTTAACTTGGCCAGTTTTTCTTTAACTTCTTTTAGCTCTGCCATTTGGAGTTCTAACTCCTTTATTGCCTTCATCATCTCTTCCATGCTCATGCTGGTATCTGTTACTATTGTTGTTGCTTTTGCTGAAGCTGAGGTACCTGCTGTTGATGCTGGGACAGTCGGAGGGATTGCTGCTGCAATTGTGGGAGGGTCAGTGGCAACTGTTGGAGGTGTTTCAGGTGGCTGGGAGGTCGACTCTCCCTGCTTGGCTTATAATGTTTTCTCCAATTCTTGCTCCGTTTTAGTTAACCTTTGATTCATCTTTATCAGCAAATCCATCATGTCTTCTTCTGCCTTTTCTTGTGCAAGTTTTGTAGTTTATGGGTGCATAGTAACAGGCAGCTTCAATTGCTTCGTAAGTGTGCCAATATCTTCTTCTTTTTTCTTTATCAGTGCTTTGATGCCCTTAGCATCCTTGGGATCATGTCCCATCTCAATAATAATTTCTTCGAAGGTATTTATTCTATTGTCTTTTGCTAAAGAAGATATTTTTTCCAAATCCAATTGGGCAGATGTATTGCTTAATGAATCCGGCAATTTGTGGGCCGACATTCCCTTATCCGCCAATGTAGATTAAACCATTTCACTTGTCTATTTGTGCAGCTCAATCTAGTCCATTGGGTGTATGTCTTTGGCAAGGACCTCTAGATTTGTTCTTATATAGTCAGCTGCTGACTGTGGTTGCTGAACTTTAGGTCTAAAATGACTTAAGATCATTTTTTCCTCCTTAATGTCATATGCAGCCATTAGTCTTTGTTGTGTGGAGGGTGTCATTTTGAGAAATTGATCATAAAGTTGTAGTCTCAATGGCTCATTCTGGGCCTTAATGTCCACGAAAGTTCTTTTAATATCAGAACGTTGCTTACTTTGCAGCCTTGAGGAGGAAACTTCCATACTATGTTGCCTCTCCATTTCCTACCTATGAGAGCTGGTGGATGTCTGTTGGCTGGTTTCCCTCTCCTCTCTTGGATTCTCTGTGATTTCTTCAACAATTTCCTCTTCAGGTAGAGGATCTACTCTTTGCCTTTTGGCCTTTGGCTACTCCATTGATCCACTTGCAGGTGTGGTATCTTCTCTGTCCCTTTTCTTGCTTCTTTCCTCATTGAGAGGAGTCTATACTATTGGTACTTCAGGTGCCTTTGTCTGCAGTGAAGGGGCTTGCCCTTGACCCTGTTCCTTTATTGTTTTTGGTGGATCTGTCATCATGTGTTGCTCTGAGTCCAACACCTCTTTTCCCTTTCATGTTCTAGCAGTTGGTGTAGTGCTTTCTTGGGCCGATTGCTGTGAAGTTCCAGCAGATGATGTGCTTACCCTGGTTTGCTGTGGCACTTTGAATGACACATGTCCAAAAGAATCTGGGTCAAGAGTCTTTTCAAGATTTGTCCTAGTTTGTTCCATTTTCTCTTCCTTAGTGAGCTGTTCAATTAGTGTGCCTTCTACCCACTCATCTCGGTTGGCAAATTGTTCTATTTCAAGGATCTTGCAATGTTCATAGGCTGACAGCCTATATTTTATTTTTCTTGTGTTGATAAAGCCATATGGGTCATAGGGTACCCACCAAAAGCTTCTTTTTAATCTGAATTTTTCACCCAATATCATGTTGCCATCCTTCTTTTTTGTTCATGACATAGGGGCCTAACTGGTCTCTCAATTTCAACTGAGCCTTTTTCTTGGTGCTATGAAAGTGAGTCAAATCTGAATTGATAAATTGCCAGAAATATTCTAAGGCAAACAGTCTCATTGGCACATATTTTGGCATCTTGTAGGGGCACAGCTCACAGGCATATATCCTGATCTCAGTATGATTCTGGTATAACTACCAGTCACCTATTTTATAGCTTTTGGAGA
Organism: Pinus taeda; assembly: GCA_000404065.3. NCBI lineage: Eukaryota > Viridiplantae > Streptophyta > Pinopsida > Pinales > Pinaceae > Pinus > Pinus taeda. The sequence continues at coordinate 9,787 of APFE030007447.1, read as the reverse complement.
GCTGTAATATTTTCTGCATATCATAAGACAGTCTAGGAGGAGGAGTTATCATCAGTAAAGAAGAGACTGGATATATGAACATGTCAATAAACTCACAGTAAGAGTAAGGAGAGTTGTGGACTTCGTGAAAGATTGAGGTCCAAAAAATCACAGACCTCTTTTCTCCTTTAGAATTCAATTTTCTAATGGGAAATTGGAAACTGTCTGGCTGATAATACAGGAACAGATGATAGATGTAGGATGAGTACTTGAAGACTCCCTCCCTGACTAGATTCAAGAGCTAGTCATGGATCTTGTTGGAAATGAATTTAGCATAGTTGTTTTTGACAGCAGGGGGCTGCCCTGGAGTGAATATGGACAATAAAACTAACACAGTCTCATCAACATATTCACTTGTCTTGAACCCCAGAATATAAGATATCATATCAAAAAGTAATTTACCCACTTCATTGAACAATGCATGGTGAAAAGGAGTTGGCTCTGTAGGCTGGCAATCTGATCTCATAAATGCTTGGGAAATTTGAGCTATCTTTGAATTGGACAATTTGGGGCCCTCCTCAATCAAGAATTTCATAGTAAGAGGAAACAGAAGTTGAGTTGGTTTGAAGTTTAGCATTTTATTTATGGACTCAAGAGTTATATGAAAGAGGGTAGTTCTAGATGGAGTTTTGACTGCCCTTTGGGTTGGTTCATAGTTGTCATAGCAGAGGTGAATTATCTCAGGGAAAACATTGACAGAGGGGAGGTAGTACATGGGTAAATTTGATTCCCATATCCCATAAAAATCATTTTTGCTTAGGTAACTATTCCTGAGTTCACAGAATGCTTGTAGATTGTTTTTGTCACCAACTAAGTCTTGGATTTGAAAATCCCAATCGGCCAAAGGTAGCCATTCCAATTCCTTGTGGGGTGCATTAAGAGGGGTAACATTCAGGGCCACTGGAGCCTCCATTATTCAACTATTTGTGATTTTGAAATTGGAATCTTGGGTCTGTGTAAGTAAAATAGGGATAACAATAAATCTGTGGATTTTCTCTGGGAAGCACAGACCGAATTCGACTCAGCATTAAGTTACTAGGTACAAATTGTAGAAAAAACATAGCTCACAGAGTTTTTCAGCAAGAAATGTATAGAAATAGTTCAGGGCTTTTTCCTTTGGTAATCACAGACCAGAGTGAACTCAAGTTCGACTCGGTGGGAAAAATTTGTAGAGGGAGATGGAACTTGGTGGATTTTTGGTAAAATTCGGGCAAAACAGAGGTTGCAGTGCGCGAGTTTGAATGCAGCGCTACGTTTCTTACTCAAATTTGGGCGTTTTGGGCAAATTTACAGAGAAAACTAGAAAAACAGGGTTTAGGAGATGCACTCGGGTAAATACCTATTTAATGGAAGCCTTGTGCAAAATGTAGGTGGCAGACCAAGATGGAGGGGAGTTGTGCACTTAATTCAGCTGGTGGCGGAGTGTGTAGTCAAAAACGTTGCTTTGGACATGAAATAGCATGCAGAGGTTGCGCAGAAGAAACAAACAGAAATGAACAAGAAAATGAAATTTCATGCCTTTTGACAAAGATTTGATTTTGGCAGGTTTTGGCGCGCTTTGGTTGGGTGACGTCGGCATGACGTGAATGCTTGTCACGTAGCGGGTTGACGTGGTAGTGACACGGCGGCAAAGGGGTGGCGATGTAAGCAGGCGACACAGCAGTGACATGGCGCTGACATGGGTGCGATGTCAGCTGATGACACAAGGGTGATGTCCGCAGGGAGGCAGCAGGGTGGTAAGTGGTATTTCCCGCACCGCCTTTGGGCCAGGGTGGTATTGGAGGAGGGGGGCTCTGATCACGCCGGGAAGTTGACACCTGTCTTCTGTACGGCGGCAATACTGCCCATCCCCCGAATGCTATTGATTGGTGATCAGAGGGGTTTTGATATCGCCGAGAGCTATTGGATATATGGGGGATGATCGAATGGTTGACGGTGAGTGGGATATGATGGAGGCTACGACATGGTGGCCCACCATAATTTTTAACATTTTGTAATGTTCGGGCAGTGTATTCAAACTTTGGTTAAATGTTTCAGGCGTGGTTATTTATTCAACCAAATGTTAAATAAAACCCAATGTTATATGCGCGCACGGGGAAGGGTTTTCCACAAGGTTTCGGATAAACCTTAGATCCCCTAAAACATTAACATATGGCTTTAATTAAGCCCGGGGCGGGATATTAAATAATTTTGGGGGTTTTATGCATTTTTACATAGTATGGGAGGGGAAATATTATGTAGGAGCTATATAATAGTGTTAATAGGTTAACACAAGGAATATATTCGAAAATAAAAAGCGCTAAGTAAAAGGTGAAACTTAGGCTTAGGGAATAAAAGGGATCTAGGCCATGAATTCTCGGAAGCTTAGCACAATGGAAGAGAAACACTTTTACACAATACATGTGGCTTCCTTTTCCTAAGTAAAACAAAGTTTTACTTTAGTCCTTCTCATAAAATGAAATGAAGTAGAAGCACTGAGCAGATCTCAATGTCCTTGAGGGGATGTTAGTAAGTGTTCTTGGAAAAATGAGGAGGGAAATTAGTCATGCTCCATTTGTTTTGTGACCACCTTGCCATAGCACTTTATGATATCCATGAAATAAAACATATTCAAAGGACAAAATTGCTCATAAACCTACTTCTGCAACATCAAAACTACTTTCCCATCCTCTTACTCCTAACATTTTTTCTTAATTCTCCTTGGGTGCATTTGAACTAGCAAACCCTGATTCTCTTCTTTTCTTTTAGCTGCCATCCTATCTAAAGCTACCCTTATCTCTTCCAAGGGTCCAAATTAAACAGTTGGGCTCCTTTGCTTCTCTACCTAGCTACTCATCTACCAAGCTTGAACTGTTTGGACAAGACCTTTATTCTCTATTCTAAGACAAGTAAATGCAAATATGAACTTGGCCAAGATTAAGATGTTTGGCCATTCATGAACCATGATAACAGTCAAGCAAATGTACATAGTGAAATTCTTCAAAAATGGAATAGTAGTGGCATTTGAACTAGCACACTTTCCTGGTCTTTTGTTTGGGGTTCATTTCTTTCATTTTTCTCTTGACCATTTCCTTCTTCTTGCCCTTTGATTTTCTTTTAGGGCATACCCTCTTTTCATTTTTTAATTTTCTTCATTTGTCTTCAAAATATGGAAACCTTTGCAGCATGGAAAGGATGAACATATTTGGCACTTCTCCAATCAATCATGAAAAATGAAACCTATTAGTATAGGAACATAACGTGTTCTAACAAATTAAGTAGATCTACATGACCTCCAATGTAGGGTTACTTTCTGATGCACAAAGGTAGGTAAAATTATTATTTAAGGTCCACAAAGACTGATCGTGGACCTTCAAGAAGGTCAGAAGGTAGCTTTAACTTAGTTATAATAACAAGCCCTATAAGTGTAGTGATCTATGGGAAGGCAGATCCAAGGCGCTAAAAGACATCACAATCATCTCTAGATGTGGAAAATTGGTTCTTGCATCCCCCAATATTGCTTCAAGTGAGACTGCAGCCTGCGCTACGCGGGTTGTTGCCGAAAGGGCCAGCAGTGTAAGGTTTTGTTGGTTGGCGCACCTAACTCTCAACCTGGGTCAGGACCCCCTAAGCCAACAAATGGTTCCATTATCGGGATCAAGATATACTTAAAGAGATGTGCGATGTCACATCATTGAAATCCGACTAATAAAGAGATTGAAAAGTGGTTAGATCGAAAGATTTATGAGTTCACGGATCAAGAAAACAGGAATCTGCACCTGTCGAAGGAGGATTGGTTGAATAGATATCTTCTTTTGCACTTTCCTAGTTGAACTATATGAGTGGTTAGCTAAACAGACAGACAGTCAAGGAAGGTTGAAGCTCAATAGTGCTATAGTGTGGTGTTGGGCATGGGATCCCCCAAGGAAAGTTTTGGGGCTTAGAGCCTAGATTTTGGTCATAAATTGTATCTTTGATGTAAAAGCTCCGCATTTTGTGGGAACAGAGCACGTAGCTTGTAAACGAGTCATAGTGTTCCACCCTAAATTTTGTAATCTAACGTCGGCTATAGAGATCTACCCATGGTTTGTGGACCATGGGATTGTATAAGTAGAGCGAGGCTCTAAGTTGTAAAGGAATCTGAGAAGCTAAGGATGAATAATTGAATCGTATCAAAAGTGTAAGGTTGATTCTTTGGGTCGTAGAGTGGGAGAAGCCTCTGCAGCTGAGTGTGTAGAGGTCTAGTAGTCCGCAGTTCAGTGCGCGGATCCCTGCAGCTGAGTGCGTAGGGCGATTTGAGTCTATAACTGTTAAAGAATTAATAAGGACAAGTTTCACATCAATTATGTGTATTTATTTCCTATTTTCTGCATCAAATATATTGGGTATAAATTGCATTTATGTTGTTTATATGATGTGCAAACATATATAACTGAGTAGATTAAGTGAATGTGAGTTAAAGTATCTGTTTATGTGAAGTTTACTAACATCTATAAAAGGATAAGTAAGATACACAATGTAACTTGGGGAAATAGTGCAGATCACTGCCATAGCAGTGCAAAATCACCTCAGCCCCTGGTTAGGGATGCGCGAAGGACAATTATAGTAGACCGTGAAAGTCTCGTAGGTCAGCACAATGCGCGAAGTGACTTGCGCAAAGGTAGGCATAGTTGGACTAAATCGACCCCTCAAACATCTCAAGGGTGCGAAAACTTGGTTCCAGCATCCCCTCATATTGCTTTGCGTGAGACTTCAATCCGCGCTCTACGGGCTGATGCAAAAAGGGCCAGTAGTGTAGGGATTATTTTGGCTAATTGACTCTAAACCTGGGTCAGGCCCCATCAAGCCAACAAATGGTTCCATTACTGGAACTAGAATCTGCATAGAGATGTCTGATGTCGTAACATTGGAATCCAACTAAGAAGGAAATTGAAGGCTGGTTGGACAGAAGAATTCACGAGTTCGCGGCGGAGGAGAACAAGAACCCACAACTGACAAAAGAAGAGTGGTCTGCTACCTATACACAGAGATCCACAAAATCTTCTTCGCATCTTTCCCTACTAAGTTGTATGAGTGGATCACGAAGCTAGCAGATAACCAACGAAGGCGGAAACTTGATAGTCCTATTATGTGGACCCCAGAGTTAGTTCGAATATTGGAAGCATTGGAGCATAAGATCACATGCATTGTTGATCATTAGCTTGATCAGATTATAGGAGGATTCATCATTGAGTTTGCGGTAGATACCCTAGTCAGTTATAGCGAGGCAAAGAAATGCTTTCTCAAAGGACCGTGAGGTAAGTATGTAAAGTCTTTGAATACTTAGATTAAAATGTTATTGTGTGAAAAGAGGGTTATGCAATTACCTTGATGTTCGGGGCTACGTGAAGTGGAAAAACCTACAAGAATGAAGGAAGTAAGGGACCAGAAAATGGCCCCTTGATTTCACCTCTGCGATGGGACAAGGAAGAGCTCGCAAAGGTCTCTCCACAAAGTGTGATCCATTTGATAAGACAAAGAATTCCACAAATACCACCCCTACCCACACCACCACTAGTTTCACCACCTTCACCTCCATCTTCACCCATACCACCTCCGCCACCACCATGAGTCAATATGGAAAGCACGATAAAATTGCCTACGTTCAAGGGATTGGGAAATGAGGATCCAGACCAATTTTTGTTCATTGTAAGAGTCATATGGGAAGTGCAGGGAGTTACAGATGACAATATAAAGAAAGCAACATTGATTAGCACCATGGAGGACCATACACTGACCTGGTATATTAAGCACTCCAATGATAATCCAAATGCAAGAATCATAGATATTCAAGCAGCGCTAACCAGAGAATTTAGTAGGCCAAAATCTGAAGCACAATCGATCATTGGATTCAAAGAGATCACAATGCTACCAGGTGAGACTCCTTGGGAGCTAGATTAGAGATTGAAATGCATGATTCCCAACGCTAATATGAATATGAGGGATGGGCAACATCGTGAATGGTTTGTAGCATCGTTAACGCCACATTTAAGGAGCACACTATCGCAACAGAAGTTAATGACTTGGGCAGAGGCCTTAGAGATTGTGATGAAGATGCATGAGACCGCAATGCATGATCCTAACTTAGGAGTTCAAAAAATCCACACGTAGCTGAATAATTATGCCTGGAGATGCAGAGTCTGAAATAGGATAGGATAGCTCGACCAAAAGTGCACAAAGTGGTGTGGTGCATAAAATACAAAGGTCAAGGTCATGACAAGGACCACTACGTAGTTTTCATGAATTACCTCGCAGAAGGAGGACTGATACCATTAAGGCCAGAAGCGCAAGCAGGACATAGCATGATGCCTGCTTTGTGGTGAATGATTTTCAAATAGGTGGAAAACACGCTACAAACAATTGACATTTGTTACAAAAGTATACACAAAATTCGCAGCAATTGTTCTATAACTTTTGTAGGTCGGTGGGACACGATGAGTTCACTTGTAGAAGCTATGAGTTGATGATGGATAGAACTCCAACCTATAGAGTTCAGGCCAAATTGCGACCCCTAGACCAGAATGCAGGAGTGGCACAAACATGATTTCAGGGGCACGGACGAGGCCAAGGCAGCGGAGGACCTGGAAGAGGTCACATAAAGTTGATATGCTACAATTGCAGAGGGCCAGGACATTATGCCTGTAATTGTACGAATCCAACGTGGCCGTTGTGTTTCTATTGCAACTTGTTTGATCATGAGACCCAAGATTTCCCTACGCTAATAGCTAGGATATGTGACAAAGGAGCACTATTGCCTCCCCCAACTCAGAACCTGCAGATGATGAGGTCTGTGCTGTGCGAGAAAGATCCAAATGTTAACATTGTGCTCCGAAGTGGAATCACGATGGGAGATGATAAAGGAAAATAGCCAGAAGATAGTACTTGGGTTCGCAAAGCTCCTACAAAAGAAGTAGAGTTTGATTTGGAGTGCAATCGGGAAACCTTCATGGAAGCTAAGAAGAGCTTCGCTGATGCCTCCACTTCAGGAAGCAAAGATAGACCGGAGCTGGAGATGGACCCATCTATGCTCACAATGTTCCTGGAAACATGCATGAAGTTACTATGCGATAGTAAAGTTCTAAAAGGACTACAAGAACTCATTAACAGATGCATTGGAATTGCGCTAGGAGAACCGTGCATAGTCCGGAAGATTGGAAACCATAAGACAAGGACGGGAAGAGAAATGAGGTTAACTACGCAAATTGAAGAATATGAAATGGACCAAGTAGTTCTAGATTTGGGATCAGATGCGAATGTTCTACTGAAGAAGAGATGGGAGTGAATAGGGAGACCTATGCTACAATGGTCTCCTATGTAGTTGTGAATGGCGAAGCAGCAGAAGATAATACCCATGGGACGATTTTAGGGAATCACTGTGGTTATTGAGGGAGTGAGCGTGCTAGCAGACTTCGAAGTGATAGAGATTGTTGATGACAACAATCTCTACCCCACGCTCTTAGGAATTGATTGGGCCACTGACATGAACAGGGTGATTAATCTGAAAAAGTGGAAGATGATTTTTGAGAAGAAGTCACTATGCGTAGTTATACCCAAGGACCTTGCTGAAGGATTGCGCTATACAGAGCCGGTGCATGAATATGAAAGCGATGATGATTTGGACTACATCTATAAGATAACAGTGCGAAACTAGGACTGGGTGAATCCAATCGCGGATGGGCAGCTTGCATGGGAGCATGAAAGCTCTTGTACTTTGGATTTAGATGAGGAAACGGATCAATGGCAGAATCAGTTACATGAGGTAACTGTTGAGCCTCAAACCTACACTTCTTTATACATCCTCTCAGCCTCCTTTTCCTATTCATTTCCTTCTTTTGCCAATCATTCCCTCCATCAAATTGCTCAAATCATTGTATTTTAGGACTTTTTACATGGTTTGCTAATTATGCTAATGACTGTGTTTGGTTTAGAATTTTGGTTCAAAGTGCTGCGTTTCTGCAGCTCACACAGGGTTTCCGCAGCTGATCCCGATTTCCGCAGCCAACCCCGGATTCCACAGCTGTTTTATTAAATGATATGTTCCAGGTGTCCTCCGGGAAGAAGAGCCACATGGGCAAGTTCGTGGAACCAAGGACATGGTGTGTGTCCTTCCAGCTCACCCAAACCAGTCACCAAAACCCGTGGTCAACGAGGAGGCAACTACGGTCAACAGAAGTCATTGGCGGTGGCATGGCTCTGCGTGTTCTATTTTAGAGCACATGAAGAACAGGTGGCATCCTCCTCAGCCACGAAGACAGTGGGAAACATGAATCCAACAGTGGATTGAATGCCCACAACGACCATTGCCTAAATCCGAGGACGCAGCAAGACTACGTGTTTTTACACAGTTGTTTGAATAGCTTAGTTTTCGTTAAGTTAGTTTGCTTTCCTCTGTTATAAATAAAGCGTCTTTGAACGCTGGATAGTTAGTTGTTAGTTGTTAGCTGCTGATATGTAATTTTGAACTCCCACTGTACTTTCTATTTTGATGCATAATATATGAGAAGATTGTTTTCCGTTTGGGCATGTAATTGATCATTGAACCGGCTGGAGTAGGCAGAGGGCCCCTGTTTACTGAAGGCCTGTATAGTACTCTTTAATTTCCTGCATTTCTTTTTCTCATTTCATGTATAATAGTTGTACAGAATGCCTTTGATTTCTGTGTTTTGATCATGTACAATAGCTGTATATAGATTTTGAATTCCGCTTATTTATATTCCTGTACTTTTCCATGACTGATCAGTGCGTTATGTAGGTTTCTTAGGCATGCCCGGGACAGTTTCTTTCTTTTCTTTTTCATAACTAGTGACACTTGTGATCATCTTATCTATGTTGCTGACCTTCCTTGTTTTGCAGCCTTTATTTCCTTACTATCATTTCTTTAATCTGCATAGTTACTTTCTGCTTTTAGACATCAAGTTGTTTACCTATTGATGGTTTCTTCTCATAATTTAATATCTTCATTAAGGACCAGAATATCACTTAGCACAGCTTGGTTTAGTTGCTCAAGAACTCACAATTTCTTGGCTTATTTTTAAATGTTTCTCACATGATATATTCAGTTAAAAGACAAGAGGTTAAGAAGAAGTTAAAGTATTTGTGACTAGTCTTTCTTTTATGTAGATTTACTTTAGTTTCACATTGCTTAGTTTTTATTTGACATAGATTTCATCTTCATTTTCTTGCAGTAGCAGAGATACTGGGCCAATGTCATTAGTCTTTTATTTGATGCCTTTATTTTCCTTTAAGAGTTGATTTCATTTCAATTGTTGTTCAAGCTTTCTTGTAGAATAATTTTAAGTTATAAGAAATCATTTAAAGCTCATCACAATCTCACACACTTCACTTGCTTTATTTCATTTTCATCACATCACAATAGGAGAGATATACTTGAAAACAAACTTAAAAAGTTGAAAACAACAAAAGCTTAAGAAATAGTTGCCTAAGTAAATACAGTACACCTCACTTCATCAGCTTACGAGCCCCGGGTTGACATTTAAAAGTTGAAATTTAGACATCACTAAATTGACCAAACATTTTTGGTGCCGTTGCCGAGGAAGTGAAATTAGGTAGTCAATTTCTAAAAAAAAAATATAAAAACAAGAAAATTTCAAGAAAGGAAAATTAATAACCTCTCAAAGTATGCTCTCCTCTTGCACCTAGTGTGATCTGGAGGATCAGAAAAGAGAAAGTTATTGGTTTAATAGTTTCTTTAGTATGCTCTCTTCTTGCA
>APFE030007442.1:24469-70062 GCA_000404065.3 Pinus taeda | reverse complement strand
TTGGCTTACAGAGCGTACAAGTATGCAGGTACAGTGTGTTTGGGATGCGTACACGCAGGCAAGGTAGAGAGAACCTGCGTACCCAGAGATAACATGTTTTTAAGTGACTTTCTCTCTTTTTGAAGTTTGACATGAAGAGCAGAGGTATGAGGCTTGACAAGGAGGATAATATGACTATTGATGGAGCCATATTAACTGCAGATAGTCATGGTGACAAATTTCAGTGTAACAATTCCAACCAAAGTAACCTGAGAATATAGAGTTTGAGCTAAAGGAGGAAGAATAAGACTCTACAGCAGAGGAGGAATTAGAATATGAAGAGCCACAAACTCCGGCTATGAGAATATTAGTTCGAGAAAGAAGGCAGCCAGAAAGGTATAGTCCATCTGCTTTCTATTCAAATTTTTCTTTGTCTGTTACTAAGGATGATCCCAGAACTGTGAAGGAAGTAGTGGATTCAGAGGATGGAAAACTTTGGAAAGAGGCCATGGTTGATGAAATGGCATCTTTGCACAAAAATGAGGCTTGAGATCTAGTGGAGTTGCTAGCTGGAAGGAAACCCATTGGCAACAAATGGGCAATCAAAAACAAGACAAATGCAGAAGGAAAAGTGGAGAAATACAAAGCTCGGTTGGTAGCAAAAGGTTATTCCCAGGTGTCGGGAATTGATTTGGTGATATTTTTTCTCTTGTTGCCAAGGTAACTTCTATTAGATTACTTTTATTTGTTGCTGCTGTTTTTGATTTTGAGGTAGAACAGATGGATGTGAAAATAACATTTCTTCACGAGGATTTGGAAGATGAAATCTACATGAAGCAACCTGAAGGCTTTGCGGTGAAGGGTAAGAAAGCAGTGGTATGCAATTTAAAGAAGTCTCTGTATGGGTTAAAACAGTCACCAAGGATGTGGTATCAGAAATTTGATACATTTATACGGGGACTTGGCTTCACCAGAAGCAAAGAGATCACTGTGTGTATTTTAAGTTAATTGGTGACCGTGTTATTTATCTGGTCTTGTATGTGGATGATATGTTGCTGGTTGGAAATGACAAAGAAATTATCCAGGATTTGAATACCCAATTTTTCTCCAAATTCAACATGAAATATCTTGGTGCCAAAAACTATATTTTGGGCATGGAAAATAAAAGAGATCGGGCAAAGAGGAAGCTCTGGTTAAACTAGAGGAAGTATGTCAAGACAATACTGCGGAGGTTTAATATGCAGGATAGTAAACCCGTGAATGTTCATGTTCCTGTAGGTGTGAGGTTATTTGTTGAACAGTGTCCCAAGACACAAGAAGAGGAAGAGGACATATCCCGTGTTCCATATGCAAGTGCAGTCGGTAGCCTAATGTATTCAATGGTCTATACTAGACCAGACATTGCACATGCAGTGGGAGTATTGAGCAGGTTTATGTCAAAACCAGGGAAGGAGCACTGGACAGCAGTGAAGTGGGTTTTCAGGTATTTGCGTGGCACTAGTGATTATGGTTTGTGCTACCAAGGAAGACCAAGATTGGATAGAGTGTTGGATATCCATGGCTTTGTTGATGTAGACTAGGTTAGAGATCTGGATCAAAGAAGATCTACAAGTGGGTATGTGTTTAACCTATTTGGAGGTGCAATCAGTTGGATGAGTAAGAAACAACCTGTAGCGGCACTATCAACTACAAAGGTAGAATACATGGCAGCCACTCATGCAAGCAAGGAAGTAGTTTGGTTTCAGGGATTGTGTTCAAGTATGGGGTTAGTACAAAGAGCTATAAGGATAGACTGTGACAGCCAAAGTGCAATTTTCTTGGCAAAGAACCTCGCATATCATTCAAAGACAAAGCACATTGATTTTCAGTATCACTTTGTGAGGGAAATGATAGAAGACAAAAAGGTGTTGTTGTTAAAGGTGGACACTTTGAAGAATACTGCAGATGCATTAACAAAATCTGCGAGCTCTGAGAAGTTCTCTTGGTATAGAGAAACAATGGGCGTTGCAGGGCTGGATAAATGACTAAGCTCTCTTGTGGCCCCCTATGGAAAGAAAACAACAAGTGGGAGAATGTTGGGTTGTTATATTCTTTCCATGACTAGCCCACGTAGTTACCGAGGTCGAGGGGGGGAGTCAAGGGGTTTGAGGGTACCGTAACCCCACTTATGGGGTCTGGGGCACTGTTGGTTTTGGAAACCTATTTAGGTTGGAGGACCCACTATGGTTTGTGCATGATTTTTCGCACATTTTTTGGACCGCGATGTTTTTTGGTCCATGGTATGGATGCTTCGGCATGTATAAATATGTATTGTGACATTGAAAGGACATAATGAAAAATCGCTGTAGTCGGTTTTGGGATCCAGGGAAAATCTTTGTGTATATGTGTTTTATGTGTTATGCTCTCGCATTGTTTATTTTCTGTGTTTTAGAATTCGTATGCAGGTAATTTCTATATGGGGTTAAAACCTACACTTGTGTCTAAGTACACCCTCTCTCCTCTTGGAGTTCAAATTTTGAAACTTATCAAAAGTTGTCAATTGTTTCTCAAAAGCCTTTTTATCATTGATGTTTGGTGTATCTTCCTTTCCTTTTTCCTCTTTTCTTTCATTTTCCTTTATTTTCTCTCTAATTTCCCTTGCATGCATATTCTTGTCCCTTTATCTTCCTTTTCTCCTATCTTCCTCTATTCCTTGAATTAATTGCCATTTATTGCCTTTTTCCTTTGCCAATGCCAATGCCAATTTCCATAGCCATTAATTAACCACAAGTGATGCCCACTTTAATGTTTTTCCCCTCCATTCATCTTGGAATCTGTGTCCCATGACCTTGGTCTTATTTTTTCCTTTATAATGTCCTTCCATTTACATGGAAAATCAACTCAGGGTTGTTAGACAATGATTACTTATAATGCTTGCATCTAATCTCATTTGTATGCACTCGTTTTAATGTTTTTGTGGATATAATGGTCTAATTGTTTTGTTTATATTTTATTTTATGATGAAGCTTATATATAATGATGTAGCCATTTATCCCTAGGTCAAACTTCACCTTACTTTGCACCTTCTAACATTGTTTCCAACCTAACTTGTGATTGACCATAATACAGGCTTGAACGAATTGTCACACTTAGCACCAAATTTTCATATTTAAATACTAGTGGTTGGTGTTTTTTGTAGATTATGAATAGATTGTGATTATTCTTGTCTTGATTGATAATAGAGGAATTTATGGAGTCATGGTTCACATGGCCCTAGAAGAGGATAAGGTAATAGGGTTCATGAAGATTGGTGAGGGGGAAGAAGGAAAAGAAATAGGTTTTATTTCCATTTGTTGTGGATTCAAAGGAATTTACACAATTAGCATAGGCCAAGCATCTGTACTTAAGTGACTAGAATATCTAGTTGGCTTTATTACCTTTGTCTTATGAATTGTAACCTCACGCTAGCATTGCAAAGTTTTCTTCTATACCCACATCTACCAATGATGGTTGGGGTCCCAATCCCAATACACCTGTCACTAGTAATGTGATATGGGAAACTCTAATTCCTAAACAAGTTATCCTAAATACATATGTTGTTATTCCTTAAACACCGGCTCTTCTACTTTTCCACATAAGCACATAGATCCTAAATTTCTAGCTAAAGAAATACCTCTTATTTATAAATGGAAATGACTAGTGAAAATTAAAGCTTTCACCATGCCTCCGTAGGGTTCCATCTTGTTGTATCACTTGTTGTCACACTTTCATATGGTATTCTAGCTTTAATGCTTACTGGTCCTAGCCCACCATAGCATCAATAGATTGATTTGATTGCATTCATGCTTAGAGCATGAGTTAGGATGGTCATTGCTTTTGAGTATATGCACCCACAAGTTTCTCTCCTAAGCCTCATGTTACTTGGCCATCCTCTTCTTCCCCCTATTTTGGTCACACTGCATCTCGCCCTCATCGCCAATTGTTGTATTTTCTTTATGGAGGGACTAATGGGCTGATTTGATTGCACAATAACTATTTTTGGATTGTGGATAATGTTTTTTGGATAAATATTTATTTTGGCAACATTGGAACACATGATTTTAATATGGTTGAGAACATTTAAATTTTTAAAGGTTATGATTTGCATATTTGTATGCTTGCATGTAATGATTTATCTGATTCATTATTTTTATATTGATTGCTAGGGAGGTATAATGGTATATATGTATGATGTTTGATTGCTAAAGAGACCTAACGTGGACTCTTAGAGAGTCCAAAGTCGTCTATGTAAATCCATGAGAATCACCCCCCATTTTGGTTTCATTTTGTGTAATTGGATGGATGGGAGCCTCTCAGCTCCTCATTTGCCATATTTTATTTTATCTTACATAATCACTTGATGTGTTTAAAAAGCAACTTTTTATTCACTTAGAATGCTCAAGTACCTTATTTTTTGGATCCTTTACACTTTATTGAAAATGATTTTATAAGTGAATCTCAAAAATGAAAAATAAAAAGGAGTTTGCAATTGTCAATTGCCTAAGTTAATATTATAAAAAGAAGGGGAAGCTAGGGGAAAATGGTTCTAGTTTAATGCAATAAATATGTATAAGAGCCAAAGAGATTGAAATGCATTTTATTACCCACTTCTCATATGCTAGTTTCTTTGTAGAGGTTTAACAAATCTCCACTGACTATAGGGATTTCTTTAAAGTAATGAAACAAGAAAAGGGTTGAGACTAAAACCTACATTTTCTTCAAGTAGAATTTGTTATATGTTGACCTTACAACATTAATTTTCTAGTCTCACTAAGATAAATATATAATTTTGTGTACACAAAGCAATTGTGCCATAGAAACATATCATTGATTCACTTCGAGTCTAATAATTCTGGTCTAATTTCTTTTCTTTTTATGTTGGCTTGGTTCTCCTTGTCCAATGTTGTCAACCTCGAGATAAGCTCTATTAAAATACTCCTCATCTTAACTTTCATAAGGGCTTGAAAGAAATTGTCATGCCAATAGTGGCTTTTTGTGGAATTATCTTTTCAATAAAGGAATTTATTACTATCCCATTTTACTATTATTTTTGGATTAATTTCTGGTTTCTTTCATTATTAGAAATACTAAAAAAATCACACAATAATTAAAACTAAATAGATATTTTCTTATTTTAGCATTTATGCACAATTTTAATTCCTTTTTTTGGCATGTGTATCTTAATTTACAATAATTATTTCTATATAGAAATTAATAGTTTAACATCCCCATAGTTTTCTTTTGCTTACTTAGCCAATTGGTTATTTTTTTATTATTTGCAAAGGTTATTGTTTAAAAACATACATAAAAAGAGTGAATTTGTTTTAAATAAAATACTATAATAATTAAAAGATTAAAACATTTAGGAGTTTCTTGTGTTAATTAGTACTTGATAATTGACATCCTACTTCTTTTGGAACATATTGGGTTCTCTATGAAAACAAGAGTTCATTGAGATTGAATGGGGCTTCAAACCTAAGGTGATCATTCCCACCTCTCCTCATTCTAGTCTTCGAGGAGGTTGACATATTAATAGTGTAAGATCAATTTATGCCATCAACAATTGGTTCATTGGAATTCTACTTTATTATCAAATGAATCCTTTGAATCAAGGATAAAGGCAAAGATGGAGCCAAAGAAGACAAAATTTGGTTTGGAGTATGATAATTGATCCTCATTCTAGTCTCAGAGGAGGTTGAAATATCAATAGCGTAAGATCAATTTATGCCATCAACAATTGGTTCATTGGAATTCTATTTGATTATCAAATGAATCCTTTGAATCAAGGATAAATACAAAGATGGAGCCAAAGATAGAGCCAAAGAAGACCAAATCTAATTTGGAGTCTGATAAGTTGATCCTCATTCTCAAAGAAAATTGTAAACCTAAGAAAAGTGCCAACGCTAGTTTAGAGTCCAACATCTATCTCTTTTCTTAGTAGAATATTGTAGGCAGAGACAAGGAAGAAGACATTTATTCTAGTATTCTAGTGTCCCATATGTTAGAGTCGGTCTTTTCATCCCTCCATCAGCGATCAAAACCTCTTTTGTTGCATTTCATTTTAGGTGTCTCATTCAGCTCGATCATCTGCAAAATGTGTTTTTCCTCAAAACTCTGTTTTGAGGAAAAAACAGAATATTTAGCTTTTATTGCACAAAAATCATGTAAAATTTGTTTTCTTCGTTGCAAATTCCTTCATCTGCACCTTGGTTTCTTTCCTTAGCTCGGAAGCTCCATCATCTGCAAAACAAGCAAAGCTCAGGTCATTTGGTTCATTGCAAAGCCAGAAAGAAGTGAAAAAGTCCAAAAAGCAGAGTTTGAAAATAAAGTCATTTCAAAAACCATTGGAAAAAGGGGTTTTATGAGCCAAAAATCTAAAAGCTCCTTATTTATAAGCCATTTCTTCATTTCAAGAGTTCATTTGCAAAGTGGAAGCAAGGCAAGCATATTTTGGGGTGAGCAAAGCAAGGTTGGAGAAAATCAGTCAAAAACCAGAGGCGTGGCGCGTTGGGCAGAAGGCGCAGTGCCCTCACCAGATGCGGCGCATTGGGCCTCAGTTTACAGTGTAAAAAAGCACGGGCGTGACGCATACACTGGGCGTTGCGCATTGGGCTGGATGCGCGGCGCACATAGCAAGATAGCCCGAAAACTTCCAGAACTCCCTCCAATCGCCCAAAAATGTATGGATTCGCACTATTCCAAGTAGGTTGACCCTTTGCCATTGCTCTTTGTCCAAGTTTGATGATTGTTTGATGGTGTGTGTTTCATGGTGAGTGTTTAAAGAGATCAAGCCCTACCATTTGAAATTCCTCAAACAAAGTTGTTGCCTAGGGTTTTGATTCACTGTTTTGCCACCAAGTTTATTCCCTTACCCCATTTTTCCATTGATTCCCTTATTCCCTAAGTTCCCCTACCCCCTAAATCCATTAATCCCCTATCCCAAGTTCCCATTTTTCCCAAATCCTAACCATAAATCCCCAAACCCTAATTGTTGTCCCAAGAGCTTCATATCACCATTCAGCTGACTGTACCATTATTTAGGGGGTTTTCATCATCATTTCAAGTTCCACTGGGTCATTTTACACCTTGTTCATGCTTCAGTTGTGCCTAGGTAAAGTTCGTTTCCCTCTCCTAGGGTTTTGAAGGCAATTGCTCTTGGATGGTCAAATCCTCGGAAAAACTTGTATCCTGATGTTCATACACCTTCCCCTATCCTTAATTTACCTTATTAAACACTTCCCATCACTGAGATCCCCCAAATTCCTCATTGTCGAACAAACCCTAGTTTCTTGCTACAACTTGACAATTTTCTAGGCTAGGCCTGTGTTTTGCCCGTTTGGACCCCTTCCCCTCACTCAATCTCTAAAATTCCACTTTCCCCTACTTCCTAACATCCCTCCCTACTTCCCAAAATATTCTCAAGAATTTAGAATCCCTTTATCCCCTTCATTTCACTTCATTTCGACAAATCCCATGTTCCACACATCAGGATAGGTTTTACTATAATGATGTTTCTGAGCAATAGAAGATGAATTTTGGAAAACTGAGAGTGATTTTTGTCCATACTAGGCCAAGGAAGAAAAACCTCCTTCACTTTTTACACAGGTATCATGGTTTTATAGAAATGTCAAAAATACAGTTTCCTCGGGAGAATTGATGCACCTCTGAAGTGACCTTGGGAAAATCAAGTTTTCTCCTATCTTGGTTGGCCAAATGACTTTCTTGATGAGTCAAATGATAACTATACACAAATACATTTCCAATTATCTATCATGAGCTAAATTTGGAGTTGAGGAAGACGTCGAAAAGTTGACTGCAACAGCACTCTGCCTTGAGGCAACTTCATTTGGCACATTTTGACCAGTCTTGGGAGATTTGCTTTTTGACAGGGCAAATGAACATAAAATTTAAAAATTATAGTTGGGTTGGAAAATAGACTCAAATACCTTTCCAACGAGCTATCCCCTGCCCAATTTTGACACCAAGAAGGCCCTCAAAACTGGTCTTCAAAAAGGCGCTGCACATAGAAATTTTTAACACTGGGTTTTCTGCTCTATGTGTTGCGCCACATGGCGCTCACTTTTGCTAGGAGCCTCCAAAGCACAAAAAAATTGCATTTCTGGATTTTTCATGAAAAATTATGCTTGCCTATCTATGGCCAAGAAATTTGGGCAGGTTTTGAGCCCTCAAAAGGTCAAAAAATGACCTCACTGCCCCTATTTTGACACACAGGGAGAAGTCTTGGGAGATTGGATATTTGGAAGGGCAAATAGACACCAAATCCCGAAAATTTCACTTGGGATGGAAAGTAAACAGGCAGGGCTTTCCAACAAGCTATCATGAGCTCAATTTGAAATTCGGGAAGGGCCTCAAACTCAGCTCCAAAGTTGTGCTACGCATAGAGATTTTAGGCGCGGCACATAGAGAATTTTGGCCTATTTTTCACTCAGCAGCTCAGAATTTCGGCCAGTTTTGACTAGTTTCACTTTTTGATGTTCCTCTTGATCTAACTTGATGTAATTTCATGACCATGATGTAATTTTGGCACATTTTTACTTGTTTTAGTAGATTCATTCACTAAAAAGTGAAAAGATAGTGAATGAATCTGTTTCCTTTCATATAGAGGCAAGTTGTTTTATTGCATATTTTTCAGTTCCTTGTTTAGATATGGTTGAAATAGCTCCTAGAATGATGAGCTAGACCCCTAGAGGCATAGGAAAGAGTTAGGCTTATCTATATCATGTAATTTCTCAGTCATTTTCAGGGTTGGACACTTGGGATTGCTTGGCACTTCATTGTACATTTGATTTCTGCATTTTTGGCAAAGGCAAGACCACGATTTTGCAGCACTTGTTGGAATCCTTGTGGCTCTGTGTTTTGATGGTGTTTTTCTTCATGTAATTGTAAGTTCATTTATGTTTTATGTATGCCATTTCCCTTCTCTTTTCTTCTGAAACTAAACAAATTGAGTGACAAAGGTAGAATTCATTAGCTTATGGTGCTCTGCCTTAAACTTTGTTTAGTTTTACATATTTTCATCTGTTTGGAGAGGATTCTTGCAACCTCTTGCCCTCTTCAGCTCCTTAGCGGTCTTTTCTATCCATTCATTTCATCTAAAGCATCAAAACTACTACCTATCTTGCCCCAACTGGAACTCTGCAAAAAATTTGACCTCATCCCCGGACCCAAATTTGCCTTTCCCTTTTTCCAACAAAACCCCCAAAAAATCAAATCAAATCCTTGCACTTCATACCTAGCCTAAAATTAGTTTTTCTTTCAGTCATCTCAAGCCCCATCGTTTATCTTTTGCTGAGATTGACCAAGAGAGAGCCCTCTCCTGTCCTCGTAGGGCTAGCTACGAAGCTGAGCGTGGTTTGATGTGGACCTAGAAGCTTACATTTTTAGCCTGAGGTAAATCCAGGCTCTAACACCATACATAGTAATTATCTACTCATTTGAGCCTTTATAATTTGTCATTTTGGAAAACCATAAAAATTTGAGAAAATTATCATGTTTAATGTTGGTTGGGAAATAATAAATAATTGAGAATATGTGTGTGTGTGTGTGTGTGTGTGTGTGTGTTGGTTTTCTAATCTGTAAACTATTATGGATATTAAATTTGACAATTCATCACAACCCATATGGTAAAATCATACATACAAATTCAAAATGTACAATATGAGGGTTAATTTCTCTTTAGATTTCTGGATTTCTAAATTACTATTTGTTGCATATGAATGCAAATTATAATTATGCAAAAAATAGAGAACAGTGAAATAAATACTCAAAAACCATGATTGATGCAAGACATAACCTAGGAAACCCTTTCGGGAGAAAACCTAGTTGGAAGGTGAGGTCGCACTACTCTCTTTCTCTAAATGAAAAATGGTTGCAAGTATAAAGAAGTAAGGCTCATGGCAAGTGGGCTACTACAGTGCACAAATCCTCTCTGTGTGCTCTCCCCCTATCCCCTTCGACTACTATTGTCAACTATGGAACAAAATTCCCTCGAAAGGAATGGTACCCCTTTTCCTCCTAGTGGCACAATTATAACACAACTCGATAGCCTACTAGTAGTTAGGTTTGACTCCTTTAACTCTTAAATATAGTTAAATAAAGAATATTCTAGAGTCTTCTTCATCATGATTACATGGTTAGCCCCTTTTCCATGAGTAATGTGGATGGTGTGGCATCCTCTTAAATTAAGGTGGAAAAATAGGAAGATCAACTTCTAAATGCCATAACTTTCGCATAATCCTTGATTGAGGCAATTATTGCATCATTGGAAACGTATCTATGTGCAGAATAAGAAATAAGGTGAGACACTAAAGCAACAAATTTTTACCCCCCAAAAATGTTGTTTGATGCCTTAAAATGCTCCTAAAAGGTTTCATACCCCAATTTGGAAAACAGGGTCCTACCGATAAAAATGGTACTATGAATTGATTCCTCCATTTTTCCCACTCTAAAAACATTGAGATGGATGAAAAAAATATAATGATCCAATACGTCCCAGTTTCAAGATGCTTTTGGTCACCAAAATCTTATATTGAATAAGGTGAGGAAATTTTTCCTCCACTTTCTCTAGGGTTTATTATATAGCTTTGCTTGGAAGCTATATTTTCAACCCAATTTTCTAAAGGTCATGCTACCCATGTTTTATAGTTCTAGATATTTGTTGCAAAAATATACCTTCTGTCATGTCCACCAATCATCTGGTACCAAATCCTCTACATAAGGTAGGACTTGTTACTCTTCTTGATCTAGCATGGAAGATTCATAGAGTTTCAGATTCTCCACATTCAAAACTGAGTAAATGCACATGTATGGGAGTAGAATGAGTCTATAAGCATTAGCTCCCACCTTTTTTAGTATCTCAAAGGGACCATATCACATAACCTTGATTTTCTTACGAGGACCCTGTAGCCTCTCCTTGTTTAACTATAACCATACTCTATCCTTTGACATTGAATGAATTTTCTATTTTGTGCTAATCATGCCCAACCTTATATTTCTCCTATGAATTGTGTAGTGTTTCATGTACCTGTATATGGATTTGCCGAATCTTATTTACAATTATTTTCTGCCCTTAAGGCATCCCTTGTAATATCCTCCCTTACCCTTCCTTGCTTCCCATATGCAATATCCAAAGTTGAAGGTGACAAATATCATGTTGTCACTCATTGCTTTTTTAGTCACCAGTTTCTTCAAATGCCCAATAGAAGTTAATTTTGATGTTAATTTTTGGGCCATAGAAGCAATCGGAGCCAAACCAGACCCTCTTTAGTGCGTAATTTTCGGAAATAGCTTTTCAATGGTATATAGAAGTCCAAAAAAGGGTTCCTAGATCAAAACTTAGGGCATATTCAAGAATTCCTTTGAAAAAGCCCAACAAACCAAGAAAATGACTAAGTGTGGAGGCAAATCACAATCGGAGGTTCAGGGGTCCAATAGTAATCGCAAATTGGTTATCGGTGGAGGTCAGCAGGCAAGGAACGCTAGAGGAACTAAAAGTAGTGATCTGTTGATCGCCAATATCGCATATCGATAGTTTTCAGGTATGGGCGAAGCATTTATTGCAATCGGCAATTGACGGGATCCTTGGGGCACACAGCTAAGGTTATTGGAGTGTCATAGTCCCAAACACCAATATGGCATCTCTCATCCCGCATCCCTCAGGTCCCCCCGCAAATCCAGCAGTCCCGCAGTCACAGCATACTCCAAAGCTTGTGGGGGTTGATTTGTGATATATTGTTGCACCGTTGAGGAAGGGCTGGAAAGAGTTAACAAAGAAAATAATGGAAAAAACAAGCGTTGGGTATATCTTTTTCTCTCTCCTCCAAGGGGCCACATGGCGAACCCTTGATTGGTCCTCAGAGAATACATGGTGTTAGTGTCAGTCTTTCCAGCCTTCCTCCAGTGATCAAATATGCTCTTACAAAGTGGTCTCAGAGTGTCAAGGTCAAATTTTGTCATTTGAGTGAGTCTTCAAGCAAAATTTGGTCACTAGGCATTAAGTTTAGGGTTTGCTTTCACTCCTTTAAAAATTGCCCAAATGTCAATCTATTTCACTATTCAGCTGAGTCTATCATCATTCATAGGGTTTTCATCATCATGTCAAGTTCCGTTAGGTCATTTTACACCTTGTTCATGCTTCAATTGCGCCTAGGCAAGGGTCATTTCCCTCTCCTAGGGTTTTGAAGGAAATTTCTCTTGGACGGTCAAATCATCAGCAACACTTGTATCCAGATGTTCATACACTTTCCCCCATCCTTCATGTACCTTATTAAACACTTCCCATCACTGAGATCCCCCAAATTCCTCATTTTTGCACAAACCCTAGTTTCTTGCCACAACTTGGCAATTTTCTAGGCTAGGCCTGTGTTTTGCCCGTTTGGACCCCTTCCCCTCACTCGATCTCTGCGATTCCACTTTCCCCTGATTCCTAACATCCCTCCCTACTTCCAAAAATTTCCCCAAGAATTTAGAAGCCTCCTATCCCCTTCATTTCGCTTCATTTCGACAAAATTCCTTGTTTCACACATCGGGATAAGTTTCACCCAAATGGTGTTTCAGAGCAATAAAAGATGAATTTGGGAAAAATGAGAGATTTTATTTTGAAAAACATTCAAAGGAAGAAAAACCTCCTCCACTTTGTACACAGGTGTCATGGTTTTAGAGAAATTTGAAAAATACCGTTGCCTCAGGAGAATCGAATGCACCTATGAAGTGACCTTGGGAAAATCAATTTTTATCCTAGCTTGATTGGCCAAATGACTTTCTTGATGAGTCAAATGATAACTAGACACAAATATATTTCCAATGTGCTATCATGAGCTCAATTTGGAGTTGAGGAAGGCATTCAAAATTCGACTGCAACATCACTCTGCCTTGAGGCAGCCTCATTTGGCACATTTTGACCAGTCTTGGGAGATTTTATTTTTGACAAGAAAAATGAACTCCAAATTGAAAAATTACAGTTTTTTTGGAAAGTAGATTCAAATACCTTTCCAACGAGCTATCCTGTGCCCAATTTGGACACCGGGAAGGCCTCCAAAAAGCATCTGAAAGTTGTGCTACGTGTTGGGAAGGGCACGCTACGCGTTGGGAAGGTTTTCACAGTGTAAATTTACAAGGGCGCGCTACGCATTGGGTTTTTCGCCCTATAACTTGCAGTAAACACACAAAACACCTCTCTTAGCTCAAGCAAGATACAAGTAAGCTCTTTTCATGGTTGTTTTGTTATTTTTTGCAAGATGAATGTAAAGAAAATATGACAAATATGCCATGAAATTGAAAACAAAAACCCTAATGTTGGTGTGTAAATTGAAAGACTAAGTTTGCTAGGGTTTTCAAAGTGATATGCTGCCCAAGGTTTTCCCATTTTCATCCTCCTTTTTCCCCCCATACCCATCACCATTTCTTTTCAAATTTCCCATAAAATTTCATAATGTTCCTCCATAAAATCCCAAACCCTACTTAGCCCCAAAACTTACTCCACACCCACCTCCTGAGATTGTCCATGATGAGGGGCCTTCACAACAGTTTGACATTCATGAGGAGGGAGGACCTTCACAGCAGTATGACATCCTTGAGTCCAGACATGTCAGCTCCCCTCCATTGGTCACATATCAGAGAGGCCACAGGGCCTTATTTGCATCAGCTCGGTGAGTATTTTCTCCACATCAAGTGGAAGGGGTCTCGCCTTCTTCATCAGCACTGTGAGTGTTATCTCCACACCAGGAGGAAGGGGCCTCGTTTCCGACAGCAACACAGGTATCAGAGAGGGGCAAGAGGCCCATGATTGATGAGGGCCCTTCAACAGGTTCGGATACAAATGTCATTGATATTGAGGCTAGCTCTCCTGCCTCAAAGCTCAAGGAGATCATCCAAGAGAAAAGGACCGAGAATGAGTCACTGCACAAGAAATTGCAGATGGAAAAATGGGTAATTAACTATTTAGAGCAGTGCAACAAACAATTGGAGGATGAGCACGAGCTTTATGAGCAGCAGAAGATTCGTGAAGACCGGGAATTGGCCCGTAGGAGACCCGGTGATTTGACACCCATAGATCAAGAATCCATGCTTATTCGAGTGAACGCTCATTTGGAGAGGTTGTTGGCCAAGGCTAACAAAGATAAGGACATGCTCCGGAACATGAAAAACCATTATTGGGCTCGAATGCACGTATGTAAGGCAAAAATGAAGGTGCTCAAAGGACGGTTGGCCAAGGCACTAAAACGAAGAAAAAGGCCCGATCCCCTCCACATCTTGGCCGAGGCTTCCTTGAAGGATCATGGTGCTAAATGACTTACCTTCTGCATAAATTTTAAAAAAAATTGAGCATTTTTGGTCATTTGTGAAATTTTTGGGCAAAAAACAGGTTTTCTTCCCCAACGCGTAGCGCGCCGCGCACTACCCTAAATATGGGCAGGTCTATTTCATGAAAACTCAGCATTTTTGGATTTATCATGCAAAAATACACTTGCTCAGCAATTACCAAGAAATTTCACCAAGTTTTGAGCCTCCAGAAGGTCAAAAAACAAGCAAAAAATGACTTTCTGCCACCTTTTTGACACACAGGAAGCAGTCTTGGGAGATTGCAATTTTTGAGAGGCAAATGACCACCAAATTCAAAAATTCTACCTGGGTTGGAAAGTAGACATCCAGACCTTTCCAACAAGCCCACTTTTTCCTCATTTGGACTCCGGGAAGTGCCGCAAAAGTTGGCTCAAAGGCGCGTTACACGTTCAGGATTGGGGCGCTACGTATCAGCACATTTTCTCAATTTTTCACCTACAACTCAGCAAAACGCAGTTTTGACTAGGTTTGACTTTTTGGAGTGGATTTTGATCCTCCTTTATGTAAATTATGTAATTTTATGATACTTTTACACTTTTTTATCTCTTCTAGAAGATTCATTCATGAGATAGGCAAAAATTAAATGAATGAATTGGTTTCCTAGCTTGTAGAGGCAAGTTGTTTTGACTGCCTAGATTTTAGTGCTCAGTTTGGAATTGGTTGAAACATCTCCTAGGATAGTGAGCTTGACCCCTAGAGGCAAGGAAAGATGTTAGCTTGCCTATATTATGTACCTTCCTAGTCATTTTCATGGTTGGACTCTTGAGGGAGAAAGTTTCTATTGTATTACTCATTGTATCTCTGCATTTTTGGCAAAGGAAGAAAGACCAGGGTTTTGCAGTCCTTTTTGGGATTCCTGTGGTTACATGTATTGATGGTGTGTTTCTCTTTGTACTTGTAATTTTGTTATGTGAATCATTTTCTTACTTTTTCTTCTGCAAATTAGGCAAATGAAGTGTTAAGGTAGAACTCATGGTTGCTATGCTCTGCCTTTAAGTTTGCTTAATATCAATGTTTTCAACTGTTTAAGGAGAATTCAAGGTGATTGCTTGCTCTCCTTAGCTCCTCACCATTCATTCTCATCCATCCAAATCTTTCAAAGGCATCAATATAGTCTCCTACCTCGCCCCAAAGAAACCCCTGCGAAAACTGTGTCCAATCCCCGCACCCAAAATTGCCTTTCCCCAATTTTCCACCAAAACCCTAAAAATCTCAAATCAAACCTTTTTATCAGTTTACTAGCCTAAAATCAGTGTTCTTTATTGGTTATCTCTACTCGTTGAAGATCTTTTCCGAGATAGACTGGAGAGAGCCCTCTCTTGCCCCGTAGGGCTAGCTACGAGGCTAAGTGGTTTGATGTTGCCTTGGAGTTTACCTTTTTCAGCCTGAGGTGAAATTTCAAGCGCTAACAGGCCCTACATAGGAAATCCACTATATCGTCAATTGTTTCCTCATTTTCCTCAATACCAACATAAATGTTATCCATACCATTCACCTCCACCACAACATCAATATCACCCCCAGTTGACCAAAATTCAACCTTTCCCATTACCACCCACACAAGCACCCCAAAAATCCATTCCCACTCCACTACCTACACAACCATTTCATATCCCCAACAATAAAACACCTCAATCCACTTACAATGTTGAGGTATTGCAAAATGATTCACCAACTTCCATTGAAGAACAAAAACCAAAAGAAGAAGATTCAGATAAGGTCAAAGAATCATGGATTCCTATCGATAAAGAGTAGTTGTTGGAACCTCATATTGAAAGTTTCATGCATGCCTATCACCATATTCTATGAATGGGAATCACACCTCTAAATAATTGCATGGCACGATAACATGAAGCCAAGGAAGACAAGATCACAATGAATCTTGGTTCAAGACAATCGTTGGATCCCAATACTCCATTCTTTAGTATCTTCTAACATCATCTCAATCAAGGCAGTTGGTATCTCATATACTGGTACATATCAAAGAGTATATTTCACACCTGCATATGGTTTTATCTATCATCTTGTTAAACACATGGTTCCATTGGAAGTATTCATATACTTGAACGAGATTTATTTTTCAAGTAGAGTAGGACATATAAAAAATAAAATAAAAAAGTAAAGAGAAAAATAATTACTATTGTGAAAACAAAGTTGCTGGCACAATTGGACATGAGCTTTGCTTGAAAACCAGGGAACTGGAGAGAAAAGTTCACAATAATTTCTGCAATTTTATGATGGTTTCAATCTTTTATTATGGTTCTTCAAATCATTTTTTGGTTCTATGATTGAGTTCGCTGATGTGGGATTCCTTAAGGCCCACCTTCCAACAGATCTTGTCCCATCGACGTCAACACCTTATCTAGGATCAAGATCAAAGATTATTTGGAGTGCCTTAGAACTTGCATACATCAATGGCAAGCCTCCTCATTGAAAACAATGGGAATAGAACAATGTCTCTTGATTGTCAGATCTTGTAGGTGACACAAATTCAACACATTCATTCGCCTCTGTCAAGATGCACTTAGGTACATTAACACTCATTTACATTATTGGTGAGTTGTCTCGCATTGGTTAACAATTTTAATTAATGATCAGTAATGAAATTATTCCTTTCCATGCTTGACTTCAACACATTCATTCACATGGTAAGAATTGTACCACGATTTTTGGTTTTGGATGAAGACTAGTGGTTTTATGGAATCAACAACAACTTGTAGCAGTATGTTTTATCTGTTTCTTGTAGCAGCATGTTCATCTTGTTTTTGAACAGCACCATGATGGCACCATTACAATGCTTTTTCATTCATTTCATTTTCAAGCAAAACAATAAAATTGGGCCTATTTCAGTGAATATGCATTACGTTTCATGGTTTTTACTTCAGCATGTAGTACACAATCCAAATCAGCAGTTCAAACTTGGAGAAATCAACTTTCTACAAAAATAGAAATTTTCTGCAACGGCTACGAAAAGTTTCAGTTTCTATAGCTATTGCTGTAACAACCTATTTTTGTTGCAGCAGTTTGTTCCAGAGGTCGTTTTGGCACAAGTATTGTAGGGGATTGGAGCATAACTAAAAAATTATGATCTTCTTGGTTTTCTCATGATATGTTAAATTGAGTAAGACGTGGATAAAATTCCAAAAAAGTGCAATTTTCCAGGACTTTTCAGCAGGATTTTAAGGTAGGTTTTCATTTTTCACCATTATGGACAAATTAGGCCAGATTTTGGTATTTTGCACAACGTCGTCTTTTCTTCGTCAAAATGGGGTTCTGCAGTATTGAGGCGTTATAAAAGGTAAAAATACACCATGTAGTTTTTTAGGCACTAAATTATGCCTTAAAATGAGTTCGTGACATATGTTTTTGTTGCAACGTTGGTCAACGTGAAGGGTGAAATAGGGCAAAAATTGGTTTGACCATATCTTGCAAACTGTGCATCCGTTGGTCTTGAAATTTTTATGGTAAATGCACTGAGGTAGGTAAATAAATATACAAAATTTCAAGAAATTCCAGTTTGTAGTTTTAAAGAAATTGGTCACTTTCACCTACAACCATTTCTCAATTTTCTTGAAATATGTGCACCCATTGGCCGAGTTTTTTTGTGGGAAGATGCATAATATTAGTGGTAACAATATCAAAAAAATTCAGGAGAATATGATTTACCATTTGCGAGAAAAGGGAAAAATAATTCTGCTACATGAAAAAGATATATTTTGTGGAGCAAGGTCAAAGTAGAGGTCAACACATCATGGAGCAAAGTACCTAAGCCAAGTCAACACCGAATCAACCATCAAATTGTGTTCTCTTATCCAATTCCAAAAGATAAACTTGAGGTAAAACTAGCCTTAAACTTTTTAATTTGTTAAAATTTTTGGAAATTGAATAAGAAAGCTATTGTAAAACATGTGATCTATGTATTTCACCCTATCATATCCTCACTCTTCAAACCATTTTCTCAATCCTTCATTCTACTTTGAATGCATAATCAATCCCAATAATTGTTTCCAGCCTTCATTCCTTATTGTATACTCTACAAACCTTGTTATGGTTGAACCCCATCCCATAATTGCATAATCTTTTTCCTTCATAAGTTCTTATGTTTTCCCTAGTAATAATGTTGACTCCCACCATTCTCATGTTTAACTTTCTCTTATTGCTGCAATATAAATTGACTCATATCTTCTTGATGAACAATTTGACCTTTTTGGCCTTCATATGAGACTAATTCAAATGTGGAGATGATTTTCTTAATGAGCCATCATAGTACATGATTGTAGCACATGATCAAAAAGTACATGAGGCATTTGGATTATGTGTCATATTGTTCATCTTCAGATTTCCAATGAAAGCCAAGAAATGATGAGTACAAGGCCACAAGAAGAATAAGGTTGCAAGAAGGCTTTGTTCACACTCTTGAAATCACTTGGAAGTATATTTTAGGATTTTATAAATTGTACAACCCTCACCTACAATTCTTATTTTGTGTTATGTGCAACTCATCTTGTCAAAGATTCACATTGGAAAGTCTTCTTATTTCATTAGTTTGTGAGTTCTTGAAGAAACTATTTGATAACATTGTTGAAGTAGGATTGGTTGCTATAAAAAAAAATGTTTCTATGCATGGAGGATAAGAAGACAAGCATTATGGGTTGCAATTTATGATCATTTCCAACCATGCTAATGGGATGAAATTTACGAGGGAAAGCACATTATGTGGATGTAGTAAGAGTCTTGATGTGTTCTTCATAATATGACATTCTACGAAGGATTGAACAAATTGTGCATAACTCAGTAGTGACAAGAACCTTATAAATAGTTTCCAAGTTATTGAAAGAGTTATATTTAAAAAAAAAAAAAAAAAACATGAATTTGCAAAGGCTTTGACAATAATGAAAATGTACTTGGATGTGCTACTTTTTGGGCACCCTTTCCCTTCACACAAGTTGTATATGATAATGTGCAAGGAGCTAATAAGTAATGCAGGGATGTTTTCTTTATTGGAGAAGAACAAATCAATAGGCATTGCTTCTACCTTTGTAGCATCCATGAGCAACCTAGTATGTGAAGACATAAACTTATTTGAATTTCAAAGGAGGATGGGTATCTCTTCTTTCTTATGACACAACAAGCAAATGTGGAAACAAAGAGTTATGCTACCAGATCTCTAACCTTGAAAAACTAAGAGAGAAAAGTGCATCTTATTGAGATAGAGGGTCAATATTGCTCTCTTGGAGCTTTGGTCAAGGATGTAGTTGAAATGACAAAATAAAGGAATAGAAGGAATCGGTTAGATTATAAAACCTTGCAATGCTTTATTTGCATGAGGACATGAAAAATCTTCGATGTCGGGGAATCTTGGGCCTCCCAATTGTCATAATTCCACTAACTGAACTATCCATTTTACATCATTCCATTCATCCATTGTTAGAATTTTTAACCATATTCCTCCATAAAATGCACCAATTTCCGCATACATGTTTACATGGTTTATTATTATTATTTCCATTATTTTTTAAAGAAGACTTTTTCCTGGTTTTACTAATGAGAGTTTAGCAAGTTCAAGTTGTTGTAAATTTGTTAAGTTTCCATAGCTACCTCCACAGTTGAGGTAGTAGCACCACTCTAGAATGATCCGACACATGGACATTTTTTCTAGAAGCTCCAATATGGATTGTGATTGTTCAAATTCCACCCAACTCACACATGTGGATCTCCAGGCAAAGATCAAGGGAAAATCGCAGCACTTTTGACCAATCAACTTCAAACGCGTTTTTTGAGAAAATAAAAGCAAATCGTGGAAAACAAAAAAAAAGATTTTGTTCATAATGGACCCAATTAAGTTTCTAATGAGAAATTTTCCCAAACTCATTACCATTTGGGAGACATTTTGGGTTCTTTAGAACCCTATTTTGTAGGTTCCATGAGAAAACGATGCACACATGTGTCAATAAACACCCAATCAAGAAAACACGGGTTGGAATGGACTATGGTTTATCAAATTCATGGAAATTAGGTGTCCATTCATTTTTTATATTTAGCCATATGAATATCCATGAAGTTACATTATAATCACTATATAAACACTCCATTGCAGCAAAGGAGAGGGGGTTAATTTTGATATGCAACATTATTGATTTGAAATATCTACTTCTTTTACTCTGTTAATGAAGAAGACATCTTGAAGTTCCAATGCGTAGTTGAGTAATTGTTTATATATTTGATACCTCTTGTTTGTGGAGGGCCCCTGCAAATAGTGAAGGTTTTTCATTTACATGTTTTTTTTATTATAAATTGTTGTAGTTTTTATCATGTCTTCATTATTATTTGATGTAGTTTCATTTGTCTTTTATTACAATCATTTACATGATTTCTTCAATAATTAGATTTAGTCGTTTACATGCTTCCTTGGATACAATCATTTATATTCCTTCCTTTCATCAATTGATACAATCATCTAATTTTGTTCACGTGCTTTTCTGTTATCATTCTTAAGTAGATTGATTGATGGTTGCAGAGTAATGATTTTTATCATAGGATGCTTCATAGCTTCATTTCAAATTTTCATTCCTAGAATGTTTCATTTTCAAGCATGCATTTTTAGAATTCAATTTCATCTTTGGGTTTATGTACGAATGATAGATCAATAGATAGGTAATTCTGCTTTTAGAAATTTAGATGTGTGCTGCAATAGATCAATTTAATTTCTATAATAAGATAGTGTGAATTTTCTTAATTTCATTTTACAAGTGTGAGTTAATTTATTTTTCATTTAGCAAGTGTGAGTTAATTTTATTTTTATTCTGCAAGTGTGAGTTAACCTAGTTTTCGTTCTACAGGTGAGAGTTAATATAGTTTTCATTCAAGTGAGAGTTAATTTAGTTTTTATTTTTGCAAGTGTGAGTTTATTTTAGTTTCATTTTACAAGAGTGATTTTTTTTTGCAAGTGTGAATTCTTTATAGTTTCATTCTACTAGTGTGATTTTACTATGGTTCCATTTTTCAAGTAATAAGTTTGCTTTAGTTTCATTTCACTATATAGGAATGCTGATTTCATTTTGAAATAGGAAATATTAAACAAATCTTAGAAATAAATTTTCAATAACTCAATCATTCATATTAATAATCCAATTTAATAAAAAGGGCTTCTAGTATATATTATGCACTTGCACTTCACAAGTTTACCAACTCTGGTTGATAATTTATGTAATCAATTTAAGACAATTAAATTGACAAACATATTGTTCTTAGCCTCTTCTAACATTTGAATGACAAAGGACTAGTCTTCATATTTGTGTACTTGTTGCATGAGTTTGTAGTTTTTCTGGAGTTATGACAACTATGCATTATCAGTTTTAAGTTTATTCTTTTCCATCTTAGCCAATTTTGCAGATAATTTTTCTTTTTCTAACTGAACTGTTGATAATTCATTGAGAGCTATGGTAAGCTCTTCTGTAGATTCTGAAATTGTATTCCTTTTTGATGTTTTTGCCACTATAACCATGCCTATAGATGCTCCTGTTGCTTCCCACTATTCTTTTTCTTTCAACAATGCTTCCATGCCCCACTCCATCTTTTGTATCTGTGCATTTTTCTCAACCACTATAATAAAAAGTTTTTCTTTCTCCACTTCTACACTGATAACCTCTTTCACATGAGGATGTTCTGGAGGGTGGCTTTAGTTTCTTCCTCATTTCTTGAATGTATGATTCCTTATTTTTCATGAGCTCTTCTGCTGGTTTGATATCCTTAGGATCATGTCCTAGCTTTATGATCAAATCTTCCAGATATTTGATCTTGTTATCCTTAGCAAATGATGACATCTTTTCAATCTTTAACTGAGAATTAATGTTATTCAAAGATGACTATAATTTGGAAACAGTCATTGTTGAACTGATGAGTGAAGAAAAGATCAGCTCCCTGGTTTGTTTATGTAAATCAATTTGATTGATTCATGTATTTCCTTGCTATCAATTGGAAAAATGGAGTCTTTATGATCTTTAGCACTCCTGGTGGTGGGCACTAGAGGTTCCATGGAGGCCATCTGGAACTATCCTTTTTCTTAATCGAAGGTAAAAAGTAGTCATTGTTGAGTCTTAGTTGTCTGCTTCCAAAACTCAGAGTAGGTGGAAGCCTTCAAAGCTTCATTCTTTAATTTTATTTCCCTGTATCTTTAAAAGATACTTTGATGAGTTGAAATCTATGAATTGGATGATACTGGAGATTGGATTGTTGGTTCTACAGTAGGTGATTGTACTATTTCTTCTACTTGAGTAGAAGGAATGATAGGGGTCCCTGATAAAATGATTGTGGTTGGTTGTTATGTGTCCCCTTCCTCTGGAGTTTCATCTTGAATAGAGATCACTTGAGGATTGACTTGAGAATCTAACTTGTGAGTATTATTATGGTCCTTGGTCTTTTTCCTTTTGAAAACAAGAAATTGCGCAGTGTTAGAGTCAGTTGAGGACATATATTCTTTATCCCTTTTGAATATCTTTTCTTTTGAAATAGATGTCTGCATGGATGAATGAGTAACCAGTTGTTCTTCAGCCTCCTGTAAAGTACCCTCTCTCCATTCTTCCTAATTGGCATACTTTTCAATCTTAGGCCTTGGTGTGTGTGCATAAGAAGTACTTTTATGTTCCAGTCTAAGCTTGGAAATGATGCCCTGAGGATCATAAGACCGAGAAAAACTAAGTTTGAATTTCATTTGACCCATGATTGCATCTATTTCTATTACACAGTATTTTGTGACACCTCCTGTTCACTTACTATTCCATATCCCAAAGTGCCAAAACATTGACAACTATGCAGCATATCCATCATGATATACATACCAAAACCTCCCTGAAGAATCAAAGGAAAATTTCCCTGAATCCATTTTGAAGAAGGTTAACTAAAAACCTAAATTTTAGCATCAATGTGTTTTGCTACACTGCCTGCCTATGTTGATGGTAGATTGCACAGTTCTACCCTAGCGTTTCCAACATAGGTTTTGATATGAAAACCTTCTAGCAAGTTTCCCCAAACTAGAGGAGAAGCTTCGTGCACTAGAACCTTCGAGAACAATGAGATGGATATTGGTTGTTGGTGGTGTGGTCGATCTCTCCCATTTTGACCTCTTGGTCTTATAATCATAGGCTTTCCCCTTGAGATGTGGACCTTCCTCCCTCTTTTGTGGATCACTAACTTCCTCTCCCGTCCTATAAATTCACTCCCTTCCGTCCCCAAATGGTTGTTCATTGATTTTTGCATCCCTATGCTGATATTATGCTTACATGCTACTCATTCTAGCTTGGAGAAGGAGTGCTTGAAGAGTCTTTTCTTGGACTTTGAAATCCACCAAAAGGAGGTCTCCAACATCAAGGCATAGGCTGTATGCTTCCCCTTTTAGCTCATTAATATATACATCTGAAGTTCACTTTCCATAATTGTGTAAATGTTTATGCTTTTATCTTAATACTTCTTGATATATTAAGTAGTTTATGTTTGATGTATGCCATATATGCCCTTGTCTTTTGCATAGCTCTTTGATCTTCCATGTAGGTACTTAAACGTGAAGAACAAGTAAGGAGTGAGGCCTAGAGAAAAATAATCAAAGTCATCTCCAAAGGATTGAGCAATTAGCATCTGAGTGAGGTAGGTTTCTCCTTCTCTTTGTATTTGTTAAACATAAACTACGAAAGTGTATGTTAGTTTGTTTCTAGACCCACTCATTAGGCTAGAGGGATTGCCTTTGTCCACAGAGGGGATTTACATTCACAACAAAATGGTGACTCCACTGGGGATATTCTTCGGTCCTCTTCATATTAAGAGACCTAGTAATGACTCTATTATCTGACCACCTCCCAAAGGTGTCCTTCGGAAATCATCTTACAATCTGAATGTGCGAGCTGTCCAACATTACAATATTGTTGAAGATTTAGCTCAAGCGCCTTCGATGATGTCTTCCTTAGAAGTTCTCCAAAGTTTTCCATTGCAGCAGAAAGAATTACTATCCACTATAGGAGGAATTGACCCTACTGATTCGAGTTTGATTACTTTTGACCTAGAAAATTATGTTCCATGTCTTCCACATCTACTTGCCTTTTTAATCCAAGTCATTATAAAAGGGAAGATGATTCATCTAACTTTGATTGATGAGGGTGCTTCCACCTTCATTATGTCTCTCTCATGCTGGAAATCTATTAGCTCTCCACCTCTCAACCAATCTCCTAACACCTTAGAATTCTTTAATGGTAGAGGATCTCATCCTTATGGTATTCCCACAAATTTTCCCATAACGTTGGAAGGAAAAACCATTAACTTAGAAGTAGAATTCATTGACTCCAATTTAAATTATAAACTTCTGCTTGTCAAAGTTGGAATCATTCTATGTTTTGCGTCATTTCTTCTTTGTTCCGCGTGCTCCGATTTCCTCATGAAGGGAAAATAGTCACCATTGATCAATTAGCCTTTTTCTCTTCTAGCTCTTCGAATGGCAATGTTCCATATGTGGGAAATACTGAAATCCCTTATGAGAGTGTTGGGGCGGGTATTTTTAAAGATTCCTATTATGGGAAATTTTTCCCTCCACCTCCAAACGTCGCTTCCGTCAACATGATCTCCACTTATCATGATCCTTGGATCGTTCCTCACCTCGATCAGGTTGATTCTTTTGGCGATGTCATGCCACTCAGCCCAACTGAACAAGCATATCAAGCTATTGTTGTGGCTTTAGTTGTCACTTTTGAAAGTCATGCTACTCTTAGTATGCATCTAGACACGTCTTCATAGTCCCCTTGACTTGGTTCTTGGGATTCTCCGGATCCCTTGAATGAGACATTTCCCACCGATGAGAGTATCACCGACGTTATTGGAGAAGCTCCATAGAATGCATCTCATCATCGTTCCTCGTTTCTCCCAAGTCTTAAAGAGATTTCATCATGTTTAGATACCTTTGTTTCCCATACAGTGACCCATCCACTTCAAATGCCTATTTTGGTGCACGAAGTTTTGTGTAAGGGAAACATGGGGAACATTACTGCTACAATGCCCATTGACATTTTTGTTAAACAAGGAATTGTCAAGAACATCCATGTCGAGGTTTCTTGTTCTCCAAATGAGATCAAGATTTATACTACCCTCTTTAAGGAATTATGCAATGTCTTTGCTTGGTCATATGAAGAAATGCCTGGCAAAGATATGAGTATAGTTGTGCATGAAATTCCTACTTATCCAAACGCGAAGCTTGTTCATCAGCAAATTTTCCCAGTGATCCCTAGAAAGGCATCCGCTATAAAGGGAGAGGTTGAAAAAATTCTAAAGTTTGGTTTCATTTACCCCATTCCATTGACATATTGCATTTCAAACATTGTCCCTATGACTAAAAAATAAGGGACTATTCACGTTTGTGTTGATTACCAGATATCAATCGGACATTTATAAAAGATCATTATCTAACTCCTTTTATAGACCATATCATTGATGAATGTGCTAGGAGTGCGATTTTTTCTTTTATGGACGGTTTTTCTAGCTACAACCAGATTAACATTATTCCCACTGATTAGCATAAAACTACTTTTATGTGTCCATGGGGAACCTTTTCCTACAAAAAACTCCCTTTTGGTCTGAAAAATGTTGGCGCTACCTTCAAACGAGCAATATCTTCGGCTTTTCATGACATCAAACACATCTTTCAATCGTATCTTGATGACTTATCAACCCATTCTTCTAAGCCTCGTGACCATCCTGACCACCTTCGAGCGATTGTTTTTCATTGTAGACATTATAATATTCGTTTAAATCCGCATAAGTGTGCCTTTTGTGTCAAATATGGTCATCTCCTAGGGTTTGTGGTATCTAAGGAAGGCATCCGGATAGACCCCCTCAAAGTTGAGGCCATTATGAATTTACCCCCTCCATTATCTTTACACCAGTTGTAGAACTTGAAAGGGAAAGTTAATTTCCTTCATCGTTTTGTACCCAATTATGCTGAACTTGCCAAGGGATTTACTCGTTTGCTGAAAAAGAGGATCCCATTTATTTGGGATGAAATCACTCAAAAATATTTCGATGCATTAGAGAACACGCTGATTAGTGCCCTTATACTGCATCCCCCCAATTATCACCACAATTACTTCTTGTACTTGGCAACAACGGATGGTACTATTGCTATGCTACTAGTGCAAGATGATGATGATGGAAATGAACACGTGATTTACTAATTAATACAAAATCTTATTGATACTGAGACTTGACACACCCATGTTGAGAAACTAGTTTTAGCAGTTGTTCATGATGTTCAACACTTTCGACACTATATTCTCTTACAGAAAACCACGTGATTTCTAACTGCAACCCCATGACCTACATTTTGACTCATTAGTTACTGGGGGGAAACTATTCTAAGTGTATTGTTATCCTTCAGGAGTTTGATTTGGAATTTTCTACTACCAAATCAAAGAAATCACTGGTTTTTGTTGAGTTAATTTGTGACCCTTCCTCTGCAACCACATCTACAACTTTTGATGAGCTCAATCCTAACGAAACTCTCTTTCTCATCAACACTCTTGCCCCATGGTACAAAGATATTATTGTCTATCTAAAAACCCAAACTTTTCAATCAGAGTTGTCCAATTATGAATGTCGTCTCATTCGACATCAGTCCCTACCCTATCAAATCATTGGCGATACTTTGTACCGTGTTGGTGTTGATTCTATCCTTCGTAGATGTTTGACATTGAAGAAGTTGAGAGAGTCCTAAATGATTGCCACTATGGGGCTTGTGGTGGTCACATGTTAAGATATGCTACATCTCAGAAAATATTTCGTGTTAGTTATTTCTAGCCTTTGATCTTTAAATATTTCATTTTAGCAGTCCAAAAATGCCACGCCTACCAGATTTACAACCATAAACAATGTGCCCCACCCACAACCCTACACCCAGTTGTTATCTTCAACCCCTTTACTAAATGGGGTGTTGATTTCATGACATGTAACCCTCGCTCGGCTAGGCATCATGGTTATATCATCGTCGTCGTTGATTATTTCACTAAATAGGTCGAGGTGATGCCCACACGTGATGCTGACAATAAAATTGCTGCTCAATTTCTTTTCAACCATGTCATAGCTCAATTTCGTGTCCCTCAAGCCATCGTTACTAATCATGGATCTCATTTTCGAAATTACATGATAACATATCTCACTACTCGGTTGGGTTTGCGTCATGACAACTCAACTCCTTATTATTCACAGGCTAATGGCCAAGTTGAGGAAGTCAACAATGTCTTGGTTACCATGCTTCATTGCACCATTGGGATGCATAAATCAAATTGGCATCTCATGATATTTTCAGCTCTTTGGGCTTACCAAACCACAGCTAAGACATTCACTGGATTCACACCCTTTCAGCTGGTGTATGGTCTAGATGCAACTCTTCCAATTGAGTGTGAAATTCCTTCATTGAAACTAGCTGTCAAATTACTCCCTAATACCTCACATGAGCAGGAAAATTTACTTTACCTCGAAAGGCTCAATGAAACTTGTCGTCTTACATCGTTAGTAATTGAAGCCCAGAAGAAACGAGTTAAGGCTCAATATGATAAAATGGTTTCTCCCTGCATTTTTCTTGAGCACGACTTGGTCTTGCTATATGATCTAGCCAATGATAAATTGGGAGCTGGGAAATTCGAACCAATGTGGCATGGGTCGTACATTGTCAAACAATTTTTACAAAAATGTGCCTATGAGTTATTAGATTATGAAGTAAATTATTTGGCTGAGCCTCGAAACAAGCTTTACCTAAGGAAGTTTTATGCGTGATTTTCCTTGTAAATACTTATGTACATTAGTGTGTTTTCATTAGTGTGTAGTGTGGTTTTGGTGTGTTATTTTTCTTTTGCAAACATTTTCCTCTGCTTACCTTGTGCTCTACTTGGTTTGCAGATATCATCCAACCATTACGTTGGTTTTGTTGATGGTTCTTGTCTTAGTACACAGAATCTATTTTCCGTTGCATGGGAAATATATGACCCTAATGGTGAGTTAGTGAATTTACAAGGTATATGTCTAGGTCGTACAACTAATAACATTATCGAATATAGTGCGATTATCAAGATTTTGTTAGAAGCTATCACTCTTGGCATTAGAGAGTTAATCATGAAACTTGATTAACACATTTTACTAAAGCTTAATGGACAATATTCAGTAAGAAACCCTCAAATTTTGAGAATGTATTTGCGAGTTTTTCTATTGGAATGAAACTTTGATTTTATTACTTATCATCACATTCTGAGACGCATGAACACATTACAGATGCATTAGCGAACTATGTGTCAGATAGACATTTTTGAAACATGTAAATCATAAAGCATCACATAATGGACATGGTAAAAAAATAAAATAATATATATATATATATATATATTATATATTATTATATATATATATATATATATATATATATATATATCGATATATCGAGAGAGAGAGAGAGAGAGAGAGAGAGAGTGTGTGTGTGTTTGCAAAAGAGTTTGCTACATCAAAATGACAAAATATGTGTTCTGAGACACATGGATTTATAAGCCTACACCAGTGAAGAAAGTAAACTAAAGTTGGTTATTTTCCCACATGGTGCTCATTATAGCACGAAATAGCCCTAATGACTCGGCCCAACAGCTGATGCAGCCTGGCAGAAACCCCCACAATGTGCCTTTGGTAGTGTAATGGCACCTCATCTATCGAGGCATACTATGGAATGCCCCTAGTTGAATCTTCCAGGTTATGCTCTACCTTGACAATAGGATTTGCTTCCTCCTCAATCTGGCATGTCACTCACCTAGCTACTAGAGAAACCCCTGGAGGTCTCTCTAGTTCCACATCTCCAAATCATCATAAGTCAAATCTCAATACACATACAAAAAAAATAAAAATAAAAACTTCAAAACTTCAAAATAGTTTTTACTTGAATCAGTCCACTGTGCCCCTAGAGGAAGTGGAAGATTTGGATATCCTCATAAATTTGTTCCTGAATATGCCCAATTGTCAACCATGATTCATTGTTGACACAACCATCCAAAAAATGCCAGAGGAAATGACATTTGTTGGTTGCCTCCATGACTAGGCATTAGCTCACCCCATCTGAGTAATCATGGATCTCTAGGTGTTCATGCATCCACTTCTAACCACTGATAATGAAAAAATGACACACATTCCAGGAAGAACGTCACCAAAATGGATCTGAAACCAAATTGTTTCAGATTCCCTGAATTGCACTTGGTAAATTGGTGCTTCATGCACACCAACAAACCCTCACTCCAATTGAAAAATGTGGGATTCAGACACTTGATTGCATACTGGAAATGAGACTTTGTTGCCTCATGCAACGCTTGAGCCCTAGCTATTCGAGCCATAGTATGCATGATTTTTCGTAGTGGGAGATTTTTGATGGTTTTTGTGTCAATTTTCCCACTTTGGGTCTTTTTGGTCCTAGGACAATTCCTCACAATGAGCATATTTGTGCTCTCTCCTCTAGTACATGATCTGTACAACTGAACCCGTTGTCCCTTTCTAGAAAACCCAGTAATGAAATAAATGTCAGCAACATCTATTTTGATTTCTTTATCTCTGATCATGAATAGTTGGTGATCCACATCCCACCAATTGATTAGATGTTGTAATAAATTAGGCTGGGATCTAATCCCAGGAATCTTGAAGAAATTAAGAAACCCACTTGCTCGTAGGGCATCGAAACAATCTTGATCCTGAACAGCTTGATGGTCTTCAACTTCATGTCCCCTTTCTTTCCATTCAACCACCACTTTGGACTAATTATCGCGTGGAAAATCAATAAAACAACATTTCATTAGCTTCCATGGAGACAAAATCCAAGATAAACTATTTAACATGGGGGATTTCACACAAAAAATTTACCTCGGCACCAACACAATTGTTTATGAATTTTCTCACATTGCTAGCACAAGAGTCTTATTAACCACATGATGAGCAATGTGAGTCTAATGGGTAAAACCCATGCTAGTCACCCACGATATAAAATTTTTGTAAGTCCTCCTTGTAGCCTAATATATGCATGAAATGAGTACCAAAATGAAGGGAAGGGACACATCTCTTGCCTGCAATAAGTGGCTTAGTGAATGGTGTATGAGATTGATCATGCTTTGATATGAAATGGGGTAGATTAGTAATGTTGTGATAATTCCCCATTCAGAATAAAACTGAAGATTCTTATAATTTTCTTATCAAGTGCTTAAGGTTTCACCATTTATTCATATTTAACTGATTCCCACGAGATTTTCTCATGTAAACGTTATAAACAATTTAACATAAAACATATGCTGAACAACAACAAAATAATAGCAAAGAACATCAAAATACAACACACAACACAGAGATTTGATGAGGAGTTCACCCCCCTGGGCTATGTCTCCTTGGTCCAGCTTCCAAAGCTTAGGCCTCTCTATTATGCTCAAAATTACAATAAAAGTGTGTTTACAATGCTCAAATGCCTCTGCAACCTGTCTCAATGAGTTCAGAATACTCAAAAATGACCATCTAGCTTCGTTTTGCATCCAATTTGGATAAGAAATGAAGAATTTATGAGTTTGAGTTCTCCCACTATTCGTTCCACAAATTGTTACAAAATCGACATAATCCCAAAAATTCGCTCCAAAATCCGCTAACTAAGTGAGAATTTGGCCATGTCGCAGGCCATAACTTATCATCCATATTGTAGATCGCAATCGGTGAGGTTTGGCGGGTTGAAGGTCTTGTTAACACGACAAAATGTTGTGATAGAGATATCTCGGACCCGACGGGGATATAAACTATAATTCATAACATCTCACATATAAGAAATCTATCGCTCATCGCAATCAGCAATTGGAGCAGGAACATAAACGATGGTATTGACAGACCTGGCAACATATAAACTATAACACATAAACATATCGCGTCCAGGAATTATCACAATCAAAACTCATCATATTTCGCTATCGGCAGATAATCCCTGTATCACATATATATATCGATGAGTACTTGGTGTGATATGCGATTGCGATATATCGCATCACAACCCTGACTGTGCTAGGGGCCGATTCTATAATTCCTCCTTTCTTGCAATTGTGATATGTGATGTCACAAATCGTAATCAACACTGCCTAGGGGATATTCTTAATTCGATCCACCTGCGACCTGCAATATGTGAGGGCAAATGGTGGCCTACCACTTGGCACCTCCTCATTCACTAGGACCTTTGCCACATCATCCAATCCTGCCATGCAGACAAGTCAAACTTGAACTTTGACTTGCTCTAATTTTGCATACGAGCTCAGATTTGAGTGTCGTTTGCACCATTGGATTCAGAATGACGAGCTCTTTGATATAAAGTTGATTTTAACAAGATTCTGACACTTTGATTTTTGAGCATAAACTTTAGCACCTAATCACTCCTCCCCATTGGAAGCCTTTTGGACCCCAAAAGATTATATTAAATTATTGAACAGATGAGGGTACTATTCCTTCACCTTCCCCTCTTCAATCCATTTGGCCTTTGTTGGATTTGTACCATTGAGACCCACTCAAAGATAATCAAAATTTCCCCTCTTCGAGGACCTCGTTCTTCTATCAAGTATGGTTTCTTGCTAAAGCTCATCAAGAAATTTTGGAGAAAAACCTTCAATTAATGGAAGTTGTACACTTTCTCCTTGCTCTTCAATCTAAGGACGCTCATACAATATCAAATTTTCAACATTAACAACGGAATAAATTTGCATATATGAAAGTAAATCAAGCTTGAAAGCATTATTACCAATATTTTTCAGAATTTTAAATGGACCATAATGGATTGGTTTCATCTTTTTACCTTCATCTTAAAGCCTTTCCTTACTAATATATAGCCAAACTTCATCACCTACTTGAAACTGATGATCCACACGATGTTTATCATGCCTTGCCTTATACTTGCCTTGACCCTTTTCTAGTTGTTCTTGAACTATTCGGTGAATCAACTGAATTTTCTCAATGAATTTCTTTGGTCTATCTATGTCATTATGTCCATATACAACTACATCTTTTTCAAATATGAAATCTAAAGGTAATTTAGGAAAATAGCCAAGACATGCCTCAGAAGGTGAATTTAGAGTAGAAGAGTGTTTTGCTTGGTTGTAAGCATGCTGAATATCATGCAACTATTCATCCCACAACTTAGGATGCTTCCTACAATATGCTCTTAGCAAATGAATAACTTTCATGTTAACCACTTCAGTTTGACCATTTGTTTGTGGATGGAAGGTTGTACTTTTCTTCAACTTGGTGTACATCGAGTTTCATAAACTTGACCAAAAATTCCCAACAAATCGGGAATCATGATCACTTACAATAGAACTAGGTAATCCAAAATGAACCCTTACATTTTGAGAGAAAAGTTGAGTTGTATGTTCGATTGTAATTTTTTTTTACAAGGAATTAATATGCACATCTTGCTGAACCTATCCACAACCACGTACAAATAATCATGACCTTTTCTTGATAAAGGAAGACCTCCTACAAAATCCATATAAACACTTTCCCATGGATGTGAAGGCATTGGAAGTGGTGTGTACAATCCTATTTTCCTATTACTAAGCTTACTGACTGCACATAATAAAAAACCTTTGATAAAACGTGACACACTTTCAAGCATATGAGGCCAATAAAAATACCTCTAAAGATTTTCCATTGTTTTACTTACACTAAACTATCTAACAATACGAGAAGTGTGTGCTTCCCTTGTGACATTTACTCTCTCTCGCTGTGGAACACAAAGGTTTCCCAAATGATACAATATATTACCATGTACATCGTAGTCTAATTCCTAAACTTGGTGGCCTTGATGCAAGTTGAATATAGGCTCTTGAAAGTCAGTATCATGTGTGTA
Organism: Pinus taeda; assembly: GCA_000404065.3. Taxonomy (NCBI): domain Eukaryota; kingdom Viridiplantae; phylum Streptophyta; class Pinopsida; order Pinales; family Pinaceae; genus Pinus; species Pinus taeda. The sequence continues at coordinate 36,791 of APFE030007442.1, read as the reverse complement.
TTGATCAACATAAGTTTTAGGAAAACATAAATATTCTTGAGTAAAATGGCTACATTAACAACTAGTCTAGAAAGCATATAAACAACTCTATTATGAATACCTTTCTTGTACCTGATTACCAAGTGTAATTGCTGTAAGAATCCCATCCAAATAAAGTTCCTTCATTACTGCAATTTTGTTTGAGATTGAATATATTGCAAAGGTTAATGGTCGGTGTGAATAATGGTTTCTTTACCCATCAAGTAATGCTTCCATTTATTCACACTTTGCACCGATGCATAAAGCTCTTTATCATACGTAGGATAGTTAATAAAAACACCATTAAAAACATCAAAATGAAATGAAATGGGTTTACCATGTTGTAAAATAACTGCACCTATGGCGTAGTCACTTGCATATATTTGTATTTCAAATGGTTGATTCAAATCCGGTAATGCCAAAATCGTTGTTGAACTGATCTTTTGTTTTAAAGCATCAACTTTTTTTTTGTTGTTTGCCTCTCCACTGGAAGACAACCTTCACGTTGGTCAAAGCATATAGTGTAGCTGCTATGGAAGAGAAATTGGCAATGAACTCCCTCCAATATTCCGTTGCTCCTAGAAAACTCCTTACTTCTGTGACTAATTTGGGTATTGGTCAATTCACAATGATCAAAACTTTGGAGAGGTCAATGTTTAGCTCACGACCTCCTCCAACTATGTGGCCCACATACACTAAGGAAGTTTTCACGAATTCAAATTTAGACATCTTCAGAAATAACTATTATTTTTTCAAGATATCCAACAATTTCCTCACATGCTTGTCATGATCTTATCGTGATTTGTTGAATATCAAAATGTCATCTAAATAGACAATTACAAACTCATCAAGAAAGGATCTTAAAACATCATTCATAACTCTCATGAATGTCGCTAGAACATTGCAAAGGCCGAAAGGCATATCCAACCACTCAAACAATCCCTGTTTGGTTTTAAAATAAGTCTTCCAAATATCCTCCTTAACTATTCTAACTTGATGATATCCACTTCTCAAGTCTAATTTAGTGAAATATTTTGCATTCTTCAACTGATCTAGCAAATCATCTATTCTGGGTAGTGGGTATCGATTCTTTATGGTAATTTTGTTCAAAGCTCAATAATCTAAACACATGTGCGAGGTTCCATTTTTCTTGGGTACCAAAAAAATTGGTGAACCACATGGTGAAGTAGAGGGTCGAATTACACCTTTATCTAACAATTCCTGGACTTGTTTCTTAATTTCTAAACTTTCCAAAATTGGCATTCAATGCATACCGATGTTTGGGAGTGGACAGTCTTATTGTAGCTAAATTTTGTGTTGAATTCCATTTTTTGGTGGCAATCCCTTTGGTTCTTGAAACATGTCTCCATATTGATTGACCACATCAACTAATTCAACTTTCAACTTCACGTCACAACCTGCAAAGAATTCATGCTCTGTATCATTCTTCTTCTTAACCAAAAGGAGCACGGTATTCTTGTTGGAATTGACGAGTCGCTTCATTTTCCATGCGCTTGCAAAGGGTAGATTAAGCTTCCTACGATGGGTTCTCACAATATACTCCACTCTGTCTTTGAACAAATAATATCTTTTCTCAAATCTATGGAAAACGGTTTTCCTGTCATATAGATACGGGCTTCCCAACACAATTTCTGAAATAGTAAGAGTTGTAATAGTGGAAGAGTGTGAAGATGATTGTGAAGAAGAAGATGAAGAAGATGATGGAGAGGGTGGAGGCTTGTCTCCCTTCCCATTACCTCCTTTTCCATTACCTCCTCCTGAACAGCCTTCTGCTTTGGGAGGTTTGGAACTTTCTCCTTGCAATCTTCTATTCATCTCTTCATAGAGGACCTTCACCATATCTGTCATATCAAAGAAATCCTTTCTGAAGGTCTTCTCATCTTCTGTCATGATAGGTCTCCTTCATGAGACATGGTCTCTGAAGACTCAATTGCAACTTTTGCAACTTGAGGATGTATTGATGTAGAGGACTTTGGAAACCTTTCTCTTCTTCCCCTTGAGCCAACTATAAGGCTTTCAACTAGCTTCCCTTCTCCTATTTTGAGATTTAACCTTGTTAGCATGACACAAACTTGCAAACAATTAAATCCTTGTTTTGCACAAATCAAATCTAGTAAGCAAAAACCAGTTCTCTTCCAACTTGATCTGAAATGGAGCAGATTAATAATGTTGTGCTAATTCCCCATTCAAAATAAAACCCCAGATGCTTATTATTTTCTTATCAAGTGCTTAAGGATTCACCATCGTTTCTTAATTAACTGATTCACATGAGATTTTCTCATGTAAATGTTCTAAATAATTTAACATAAAACATATGTTGAACAATAACAAAATAACAACAAAGAACATCAAAATACAACACACAACACAGATATTCAATGAGGAGTTCACCCCTCTTGGGCTACGTCCCCTTGGTCCAACTTCCAATGCTTGGGCCTCTCTATTATGCTCAAAAGTACAACAAAAATGTGTTTACAAGGCACAAACGCCTCTAGAACTTGTCTCAATGAGTTCAGAATACTCAAAATTGACCATGAAGCCTCTTTTTGCATCACAATTGGATAATAATTGAAGAAGTTATGACTTCTCCTTGTTCTCCCACTATTCATTCCACAAATTGCTCCAAAACCGAAAAAATCCCACAAATTCGCTCCAAAATCCACTAATTGAGCGAGAATTAGGCCACGTTGCGGGCCATAACCTATTGGTCATATCGCAAATCACAATTGGCGAGGTTTGGCAGCCTGAAGGTCTTGTTAACATGGTGGAATGTTGCAATAGCAATATCACAGGCCTGATAGGGATATAAACTGGAATTCATGACATCTCGCATCCGGGTAGTCTATCACTCATCACAATCGGGAATTAGAGTGAGAACATAAACGATAGTATCGATAGACCCAATGACATATAAATTGTAACACATAAATGTATCATGTCTAGGACTTATCAAAATTGGAACTCAATGAATTTTGGTATCGGCAGATAGTCCCTATATCATATATATATATATATATATATAATATATATATATATAATATATATATTATATCATATATTTATATATATGGGTACCGGGTGCAATATTCGATTTTGATATATTTCATCACAACCTTGACTGTGTCGGGGATCGATTCTATAATTCCTCTTTCCTACGATTGCGATATGTGATATCGCAAATCGCAATCGACACTTCCTAAGGCCGATTCTTAACCTGATCCACCTGCAACACACGATATGTGATATGCGAGGGCTAATGACAGCCTGCCACTTGGCAGCTCCTCACTCGTTGGGACCTTTTCCACATCATCCAATCCTACCGTGTAGACAAGTCAAACTTGAAATTTGACTTCCTCTAACTTTTGCATACAAGCTCAGAATTGAGTTATTTTCACACTTTTGGATTTAGAATGATGAGTTATTCAATCTGAAGCTGAGTTTAACAAGATTTTGACACTTTGATTTTTGAGCATAAACTTGAGCACTTGATCATGATCCTTCTCTGAAAATCGAGGTAAAATGAGCTAAAAATGCTCTCACAATTGCAAATTGGTAAAATGGTGAAAATGTTTTACCTTTTCCCCTACTTATAAGTTTTAACTAACATTTTTACTCATTTTTAATATTTTTCCTCAAAATCGTTAATGTGTGTTTCCTTGTGTAGTGATAGGTCATACATTCTTGGTGATGATGATTTATATTCACTAATTCAACAAATTTTATTTTATCACTTTTTCATAATCATCATAAATAAATGAAAAAGTGACCCCCTGGAGTCATCTTTAAGCTCTTTTCTTACTCTCAAAAAATGAAATGATTGTCGAGTACTTGTCGTTTCGAACTCATTAAAGTAAATGAAATGATGTCTACTCATTATGATTTTAACCCTTTTCTGGAATCAAATAGACTATTCTACGAAAAATTAATACCTTAGTCAAACATGGCTAAGAGGTTCTCTTGGATATTGTTTTCTACCTTTTCGAATTCAAGAGACGATTTACAAAAATGGATATTTGGAGTTTTATTTTTCACTTTTTTTCAAACTCTCTAAACATGAAAAAGATGCCGAGTTTCAACTTAGTCGGACTCGTAAAATGTAAACGAAACAGAGCTTGTCACCATGACGAGACCGAGTTTCTGCTTCCTAGGACTCATAAAACTTACTAGGATGGATTCATCCGAAGGATGAACTTATATGGAAAGCATATGCTATCCCCTTCAAGTTTGCGATAAAAAATATATGGAGTACTTGCTAGAAATGGTGGGGGAAAAAGTGAAAGCGATCACCTCGTGTATTTTTTAAAGGAATCATGTCGCTCTTATATGATACTCATATGTTGCCCGTGTTAGGTTTGGAACATCCTCACTTAGTCACTTGTCTTCCTAGGTTTGGGAAATCCATTTTTCCTCTCATATGATTATAACATTTCGTCATCATGAACTATGATCCTATGTTGACTCAAATTTTTTCAAACTTCAAAGCCGTTATGGCCCTCCTTCGACAAATCATTTCCTATCGACTTCATCTCATTATCCGGGAAGATGATCTATAAAATCCCTTCTAGTACCTTAGAGCTCGCATGCCTCAATGGCAAGTTCTTCGCTTCGACAATAAGTTTACATCATTGACCTTTGATCATATAATTCCACGAGTGTTCAAATTTAGCTTCACTATTCACATTCGTGGATTGTGTTGGTTGTACCTTGAGAGACGTTGTCATTATTCGTGGTTTCTCTTGTGCATGTTAACTATTTACATCATTGACCAGTAATCAGGTGGTTTTCTATCATGTTCAACTTCGACACATCTATTCACATGTTAGAATTCATACATTGATCGGGTCGAGACAGAGCGCAATACCTTGGATTTTGTATGATAAAATCTAGGTTTCATGGAGTTATGAGATATTCATGATTGTACACATGTTTCCTTTGGAAGGATGGTTGTGACCATACTATGTCATGATCCTTTCTATTCGAATGGTTGCAACCATACCAAGGATCCATACACATGATCCCTTCTATTCGAATGGTTGTGTCCATTCCGCAAATTCATGTATTATTATATGCCTATTCATGTATCAATATGCATGATCATTAGAGATGTCAAATATGTATATGCTTGATTTTCAAGTTTCCTGATGGTGTTTTTCTCATCCTGTTCACTTCATGTTCCATATCTCGAAGTGCCAAAACATTGACAACTTTGCAACATATCCATCATGATGTACAGAACAAAACCTCCTTGAAGAATCAAAGGAAAACTGCCCTGAATCCATTCTGAAGAAGGTTGACTAAAAACCTAAATTTTGGCATTAGTGCGATTTTCTACACTGCTTTCCCATGCTGATGGAAGGTTGCATAGTTCTACCCTAGTGCTACTACCGCAGTTTTTTATATGAAAACACACGGTGAACCTCTTCTGGCAGGTTTTCCCAAACTAGAGGAGAATCTTCATGCACTAGAGCCTTCGAGAACAATGAGCTGGATATTGGTTGTTTTTGATATGGTCGAGCTCTCCCATTTGGACCTCTTGATCTTATATCATGGACTTTCCCCTTGCAATGTGGACCTTCCTCCCTCTTTTATAGATCCCTAACTCCCTCTCCTTTCCTATAAATTCACTCCCTCCCAAGTGGTTGATAATTGATTGTTGCATCCCTATGTTGAGATTATGCTTACATGCTACCCATTCTAGCTTGGATAAGGAGTGATTGAATATTTTCTTAGACTTGGACATCCACTAAAAGAAGGTCTCCAACATGAAGGCATAGGTTGTATGCTTCCCTTTTTAGCTCATTAATATATACAACTGATGTTCACTTTCCATAATTGTGTAAATGTTTATGCTTTTAGCTTAATACTCCTTAATCTATTAAGTAGTTTATGTTTGATGTATGTCATATATGCTCTTGTATTTTTCATAGTTCTTTGATCTTCCTTGTAGGTACTCGGACGCGAAGAACAAGTAAGGAACGAGGCCTAGAGTGAAAGAATCAAAGTTATCTCCAAAGGAATGAGCGATTAAAATCCAAGCGAGATAGGTTTCTCCTTCTCTCTGCATTTGTTAAACATAAACTAGGAAAGAGTATGCTAGTTTGTTTGGTTTGTTGCTAGACCCACTCATTGGGCTAGAGGGATCACCTCTGTCCGCAGAGGGGATTTACCTTCACAAAAAATTCCTTTGTTTCAGCTCTGGTGTTGATGATGAAGGGCCCTATATGAGATTTTAATTTGAATTGTGCTTTCTTCTTGTAAGAAACAAAATGCACTTCATCCATATTTAACATTTTCCTAGAGTATTCCAATGCAAAGATCCTAACTGGTACAAAAAATGGAAACCTATAAGGAGGCAATTCCGATCCATAAACTCTAATTTCAATGTAGTTATGGTATACATACCAGTATCCAACTTTGGCTCGCTCTGAAAAGTGTAAAAATTTCTTTATCTCTGGTGAAATCCTTGGGATTACATCACTGCTTAGAAAACATAGTGAGGTATATAAAAATTGATCAACATAATCAGTATAAGAAGTTATTTTTATCTAGATAATTCCAGTGAATACCAGGGGTTACCTTCACTATCTGTCTTTTGTAAAGTGAATTTTAATTTGTTTGAATGATAAAATAGCATAAGGTAAACTAGGATTGACTGATACTTAAAGACACCTTCTACTTTGAAATTGACAAACTGGTCATGGATTGAGTTTGCCAAAAACTTACTATAATTTAAAAGGAGGGAGGATTTTTTTCCAATTGCAAAAGTAGATAAAAATCCTAACACTATCTCATCTACCCACTGATAATTATGGAACCCAAGCAATCAGGTTACCATAGAAATCACATGCTTGGAAATTTCAAGGAAAATTGAAGCTGGATATGGGGGACTGGTCCTAGGTAATTCAACATTTTCGGGAAGAAAATACTCAAAAATCTGGGCTCTCTAAGGGAATGTCAGTTTTTTATATAATTCCATAAAATATCAGTAGAGAAAGGATGATGGGAGGCATGATATTCAATTTGTAGGGCTTTTCAAATGCTTTAAGGGGAAATGGAGAAAATGACTTCATTTTTTTGGGAAATGACTGCCCTTTGACTTGGAAAATATCTAAGGTGGCACCATATAGAGAACTTAGGAAGGAACTGAGTCTGGGGAAAACAAATTGTGGGAGAAAGGATTCCCAAACACTTAATTCATCACTTTTATCCAAGTACTTTTTCTTTTCTCAATTATGGAGCTTGTAGAGGTCAAATTCATACAAGGTTTCTGCAATTTTGTATAGGGTGTCTATTAAGGGGGATTTATCAAAATATGGTACTTGGGGAATGAGGGGATTTGATTATGTAGCCTTCCGTTTACCATTGTGGTTCGACATTTTGGAATATGAAAAATAGGGAACTGAAGAACAATACTAGATAAAAAAAAAATTGGATCAAGGAAATCTTGGAGGACAGGGTTACCCTTAAAATTGTTGATTGTGTGCAAGGAAATGACTGTTGAAACTTTCCAAATGGTAGTAGTTTCATCCTTCATCCTACGATATCAATGACAAGAAAAATGAAATGAAGTACTGGCCCCAAAATATATTTTATAAAATTCAATTCGGTTTGATAATGACAAGTTTAACGACTATGGAGCGAAGAGGATTTACTGGTAAAACGGGTAGGCTGTAGGAATTTAATAACATAACATTCAATTAGCAATTGGCAAAAATTTTGAATGTTGAACAAGAAAGGACGTATATGAGGAGTGAAGCAAAGTGGCGAGGGGTAATGGTTGTATGGAGGGAGGTGAGTGGCGGATGGACGAGTCATTGGCGGGGAGAGCAGAGGTGGTATTTTTTTTGGGGGGGGGCGGGGGGGGCAGTAGGCGGTTAGTGGAATAGGGAGGGGACCCCTTGAAATCGTCCAATGGTTGCGATTGTCATGTTGGTAGTTTTGGGAGAAACTACTCCCCCCCCCCCTCACCTTTTTGTTAATTGTCGGGATTGCGGGAGGGAGCCGAAATATCTTGCCCATCGTAGATCTGCATGGAGTAAATTTATGCCATTGGTTCCAGCATGGCCTTTATTCGGAAAACAAAAAATATCTTTGTCGCATTATTCCATACAAAATACATATAAAAAAACTAATCAAATAAAGCATAAATACTAAGGTTTTAAACCTTATAAAAGTTTTACATTTTTTGGAATTAAAGTGGCATTTCAATTTGCTCACTAGTTTTATGTATGAATTTACAGGGTAAGTTCCTCAGATAGAACACCAAAGGACACCATTCACAAATAGATCACAGATCAATACACAAGTATTCTTGACATGGTTAAAACCCTCAAAGAGGGAAACAATCCATGGCCTGAGCCAACGCGGCCACTTCAGACAATTTATTAATAAAAGAATGAAAATTTACATAAGCTTCTCTCATGAACGATTACCCTACAAATGACCCTCCATGCTCTTTAAATAGAGATCATGGACCAATCCAGTGTTAAGACACAGATCAAGTGTCAGTAATACCGAGGAGAGAATGAACCGTCGAATCACTACATATGGTGACTGTTGGATTGTAAGTTACAAAAGTACAGAGTAAAGAAACACACTTTACCTAACTCTACACTAGACCAAGTTATATTTAACTATTTCCTATGTGTCGGAATATCCTAACACCCCCCCTTAAGAGCAACTTGGGATAGGATTGAAGGATGTACAAATATGACACAATAGGAGAAGGAAGGAGGCATTAGAGCCTATCACCCCTTAGTGGAAACTTCTTGAACTCCAACCATAAATCGAATTTTAGTAAACTTTGCCTCTATGAGAGCCTTTTAAAGATGTCTGCAACTTGATCATCTGTTGAAAAATATTGCACTTCAAGAACATGGTCATGAATGAGCTTTCTGGTGAAGTGCATGTGCATTTCAATATGTTTGTTGCACTGTTTGGACTAGATCTTTGCATAGTTGAATGGCACTTTGATTATCACATCAAAGTGTAGTCGGATGTTGCTGCTGAAAGCCAAACTCTGATAGGATCTGACGAAGCCACAGTGCTTCCTTACTAGCTTCTACAGCACCACGATACTCTACTTCTGCTGAAGAAAGAGAAATGGCACTTTGTTTCTTGCAAGCCCATGTAATATGTCCTGAACCAAGAGTGAACACATAACTTGCAATAGACTTCCGATCATCAAGGTCACCCACCCAATTGGAATCAGTGAAACCAACCAATAGATGAGATGCTTCTGCACTATAATGAGTCCCAAACTAAACTATACCTCGAACATAACGAAGTATTATTTTAGCTTCTTTCCAATGACTTTCATGTGGGTTTTGCATAAACTAAGCAATAAGGCCAACAACAAAGGAAAGGTCAAGACGAGTATAGGTCAGATACAAAATTTTTCGTACAAGTTGACAATATAAGGTAGCATCAACTTTAGGGGAAGTACAAGTGACTGAAAATTTGGCTCCAGACTGAAAGGGAGAAGGGGTTGGCTTACAGTCTTCCATGTGAAAATGGTGTAGAAGATCATAGGCATACTTGGACTAGGGAAGGGAAAAACCTTCTTTGGATTGCAAGCCTTGAAGACCAAGAAAATAATGCAAGTTTCCTAAGTCTGTCATTTAAAACTTCTTTTTAAGGCTAGAATTCACATGGTTTATAAGGTTGGGATCACTGCCAGTAAGGATAAGGTCATCAACATAAAGAACAAGAATGATAAGAGACTTGCCCACTTTCTTGGTGTAGACAATATTGTCAGAATGACACCTAGAAAAGCCAATTTCTAAAAGAAAGCTATCCATTTCGGCATATCAAGACCGAGGGACTTGCTTGAGACCATAAAGGGATTTCTTAAGTTGACATACAAGACCGGAGTCTGTTTTTATAAAGCCAGTAGGTTGTTCCATATATATTTCTTCATGTAAGTCCCCATGCAAGAAGTCAGATTTAACATCCATTTGATGGACTTCCCATTTGAAAGAGGCAGCAAGGGAAAGAACAATATGGATAGAGTTCATTTTGGCAACAAGGGAGAAGGTTTTAGTATATTCAATGTGTTAGTGTCAGTCGTTCCAGCCTTCCTCCAGTGATCAAATATGCTCTTACAAAGTGGTTTCAGAGTGTTAAGGTCAAATTTTGTCTTTTCAAAGAGTTTTGAAGCAAAATTTGGTCACTAGGCATTAGGTCTAGGGTTTGTCTTCACTCCTTCTAAAGTTGCCCAAATGTCAGTCTATGTCATCATTCAGTTGAATCTATCATCATTCATATGGTTTTCATTATCATGCCAGTGTCTAATGAGTCATTTTACACCTTGTTCATGCTTCAGTTGTGCCTTGGCAAGGTCATTTCCCTCTCCTAGGGTTTTGAAGGCAATTTCTCTTGGGCGGTCAAATCATCGACAAAACTTGTATTCTGATGTTCATACACCTTCCCCTATCCTTAAAGTACTTTACCAAATGCTTCCCATCCCTTAGATCCGCCAAATTCCTCATTTTCGCACAAACCCTAGTTTCTTGCTACAACTTGGCAATTTTCTAGGTTGGGCCTGTGTTTTGCCCTTTTGGACCCTTTCCCCTCACTCAATCTCTGAGATTCTACTTTGCCCTGCTTCCTAACATCCCTCTCTACTCCCAAAAATTTCCCCAAGAATTTAGAAGCCCCCTATCCCCTTCATTTCGCTTCGTTTCGACAAAATTCCTTGTTTCACACATCGGGACAAGTTTCACTTAAATGATGTTTCAGAGCAGTCAAAGATGAATTTTGGAAAACTGAGAGCGTTTTTTTTCCATAACATGCCAAAGTAGAAAAACCTCTTTCACTTTTTCCACAGGTGTCATGGTTTGAGAGAAATGTCAAGAATACCATTGCCTCAGGAGACTCAAAGACACCTCTGAAGTGACCTTGGGAAAATCAAGTTTTCTCCTAGCTTGGTTGGCCAAATTATTTTTTTGATGGATAAAATGAAAATTAGACTCAAATACCTTTCCAACGAGCTATCCTGAGCTCAATTCCGACACCGGGAAGGCTTCCAACCAGAGCTGCCAATGTGCGAGACCCGTTGAGAGGTCTGTGCGACCCGTTGGGCGGTGCGAGACCCGTCCAGCACGCCTCCATAGTGCAAAAATACAACGGGCGCGACCCGTTGGGCAGTGTGAGACCCGTTGAGAGGCCTGCGAGACCCGTTGAGCTGTCTCTTCAAAACAATTTCTCAATCTTCTCCAAGTTATCGAATTTTTTGAGGTAGGTGTTTACTCATTGTTTTGGTGGTTGTGATTGGTGTAAGTCTATGCATGTTTTAAGCTCAAATGGTGCAAGTGAAAGGACTTTATGTGGCTGCATTGTTAATGTTTAAGAGTGCTAGGGTTTGTGTTGTTTCAAGGTATTTCCCTTGGTAAATTGTTTCCCTTCCTCCCTTCTTACTCATATTTGCATTCATATCTATCTTCCCATACTATTTCATAAATAAAATACAAATCCTCCCTTCTCCCTAATAACTAAAAGTGCAAACCCTACCCCTCTCCCAAAGCATCAAAACTCAAACCCTAATCTTGCTGCACCATATGCATGTGTAAACACTTGAAGTTGTGGGTTAACATGTAAAGAGTTTTGTACATATGTTTCCTTATCTTCCCCTGTTAATGCATGTGTTCATTTTCCCATATATTCACTTTCCTTACATGTATTCCTATATGCAATAATGGTTTGCAATGTTTTCCTTAAATTCCCTGTTATATTTATATATTCCCAATTCCTTGTACAAAGGTCCCTCCCCTAACATTTCCCTCATGTTCTTGTCCCCTTGAAGCAACATAGAATTCAATACTTTTTACAGGTAGAAACAGCAGTACATTTTGTCCACTCTGCTCCTCAAACATGTCAGAAACTGAAACATATGAGCAGAGTGATGACCAAGCATCAGCGTCAGAGGTTGAGGTACAGAGGAGGTCACATAGAGGTGAAAAAGGTGGTCATCATAAGAGAGAGGAGCTCACCTCTTTGACTGATTTGCAGGGGTGGATGTTACAAGGCAAAAATGAAGGTGCTCCAAGGATGGTTGGCCAAAGCACAAAAACGAAAGAAAACGCCCGATCCACTCCAAATTTTGGCCAAAGCCTCTTTGACTAAGCATGGTACTTGATTGGGGACTCCCAGCCCAAATTTCAAGAAATTTGGAGAAAATTTTGTCATTTGTGAATTTTTTGTGCAATTTACAGGTTTTGGCTTCTCAAGGGTCTCACCCCCGGCGAGACCTTTTGTCATCGTAGCTCCGTTTGGCAAAAACTCA